>ML833846.1:0-12710 GCA_009831015.1 Picea engelmannii
AGATGAATCATCAATACAAATGGGACAAATTTTAGTTCTGAAACCTTGTTAACTTGAGAAAATTCTAAGGGAAAAAAATATCTCTCCCAACCAGTACAATATCACCAAATATGAGGACAACATTATCCTCTCATCCAACACAAATATCACCAAATTCTAAGGGTAACCTTGTCCTCTAATAATCATATAAATCAGAAAACCAAACCTCAACAATTTACTAGAAATTTCCTCTTCCCACAAATCTATTGCAGACCACCTTATTGCAACCTATGTACATACACACTTTGCTCCACTATGACCTATGTATATAGGATTGTTCCCACTACAAGATGCATACATACATTATTTTTCCTTCTATAACCTGAATACATACATGTTTCTCCTTCGTGCAACTCATGTACAAGTAAATAAAACCCTTGTATAGACACCTTTGCACAATTCTCTCCCTACAACTTCTCTTCCTATAGGCCATGTTAGGGTCCTATAATATAGCCATTTGTTTTCAAGTCATCTATTTTGGAATTTTTCTGATCAGGTTGAAAATGATTTCATGATAAGGTTCTCAAGGGTAATGGTCCAGTGGTATATCCAATTCTTCAAATAGATATCCAAGTATATCCAATGTTGTTAGATGGTAAGTTTGAATTGTGATGCATCCACATGATTTTGTTGAAGGTTTAGAGTGGCATAATTAGGGATTTCACGAATTTGGTTCACATTTTAATTGTGGCAGAAAGTTTGATTTTCGGTAGCTAAAGGTAAAAATCTTATATACGTTAGCTACCGAAAGTTAAAAATTTCGGTAGCTAAATGAATTATTCAAGAATTTCATAAGATTCCAAAAGTAATGAATATCTCAAGGGTTTAAAAAGGGTCTTATCACTCTCATATCGACAGTTGTACACAAGTCATGATTTGTTGTTATGCTACCAAAACTGCTTTCGGTTATCATTCATCCAATTTCATAAGGGATTATGATTTGTTTATCTCATGTCCAATCACATGATCATAACCATATATTGTTCCCATACAATCCAATTTATCAAAAAATGGTCATGATCCTTCTCATTCATTTGAAGCAGACGATTTTCTATTTGAAGTTTGTCTTAAATTGGCCCATAGTCGACCAATTTTTTTTTCCTTTGGCATTGTTCTTGAATTTCATCATTTTATCCCACCTTCATGTTCATTTGAGTCCACCTTTCAGCTTTACATACCCTAGATCCCCTATCATAATCCCAGTTTTAAGACATTTTTAGCAATTCTGGTGATGAAGATATCAACATGAGGTGCTCTCATTTGAAAGGAATTGCAGGATGCTTCATACCTTGAGGCACATCCTGAGGCCTTCGAATTTTTCAAAGGTGTTGGATTCCACAGGTCCTTCCAGAATCTCCAGGGGTACCATTAAGGTGTCATAGAGGAATTTTCCAAAATCTTTGATGGATTTAAAGTTGAACTTGGGCCTGTTGTGATGTAGATAAATGAAGCTAGTGTAGAAACAACCACAAATATTCCTGGTGAAGGAGAAAGGTGATTTAAGACCACCTCAATCATGGAAATTGATTTCTGATCATTTCTCAAAGAAGAGCATCAAAATATGAAATGGAAAAAGAATATTCCCAAGAGCTACTTGGAGGAGAAATGGAAAACATTGTTAAAAATGATTCAGGTTTACATCACTTGTGAGGGGAGATATGGAAGGACCACACTTTACCACTTCATACTGCTCCTTCATTTCAATGGTATGAAACCTATGAATATTCCATTTTACCTTCTTAAGAGTCTTACCAATATGGCTTCCAAAGTTCAGGCCAAACATCAGAAGGATAGAAGTAGTTTGTTTCATCATGGCTTGATCAAACTGATAGTGTTAGAGGATCTCAACAAAATGAATAAGACTTGGGATTATGTTCTATTTTGGGGATAATTTGGACAATAAGTTAAACCAAAGAAAGGAGAAACTTTTTCCAAGAAATTAACTTCTCCAAGAACAAGAAAAATAAAGAGGAGAGCATTGTCACCTATAGCAATTGAAACACAAGTTTCCCCATCAAAATCACAGAAAACAAAGAGGAATCTAGAATTTGGGAAAAATGCAGAGGATCAAGGAAAAACTACAGAAAAAAATGTCCTAAATCTGCCATATTCAAATTCATATTCAGAGCCATTTGTTGTAGAAATGGAAACCCAACCATTAGTTGTAGAAATGGAAACTCTAGAAGAGGGAATACCTAGAACATCATCAAAGAAAATGGTTAGAAAAAAACCTAAGTTCCAGAAACTGAAAGAAGAACTTGTCGAGTTAAAGGTATTAGAAAGACATCTAAAAAGAGATAATGAGACTTTTAGAAAATCATCTCTCAAAGTTGGTTTTGCATTGGATTGGTTGGCCATTAAGTATGAGATTGTAAAGAATAAGAAAAAGAATATATTCAAAGAGAATAGCAGATTTCAGAACATGAACAAGGTTTTGAGGTTCAAGCTTGTCCACAAAAAGCTAAAACCTAAATCTCATCTCATCCTTGATACTCTAGATGAAGATTCCCTTGATATGAGATGAGGTGATTATGATAGATGAAGTAGGGTTAATGATCAAACTCAACCATTTTTTACCAGTTCATAGCAGTTACATTTTTTTCCATCTAAGATAAGATTCAAAGTCCATAATTAGCTACCAAAAATCATTCCTAGAAAATCGGTAGCTAAATACACTATGTTTTGACCTTGTTAGTTGTTGAAAGTTTTGTTATGAACATAAAGCACAAAAATCTCCTAAGATCAAGGAAAATGGATTCCTCAAAGTGCTCAAAGGTTTCCAGAATGATTTTCCAGTTACATTACATCCTCAAGATACTGTTGTCATGTTAATATTGGATTAGTTATGGTTTATAAGTCAAAGCATAGCCTTTTTCTTGGGATTTTGTTTGATTTCCCCTAGTTTTAGGATAATAGTCGGCAGGAAGTTATTTCAATTTTTACTCTTTCAGTGGTAAAAATCAAATATATTGTATAAACTTAAGTTGTATCGGACGGTTTTGAATGGAGATCAAATCTCTATTTTGGGTAAGATCATTAACTAGGTATTTTCATAAATATCTAGAAACAGTTAAGGAAGGGATCTGATCTCCTACTTTGTAGGATCTGAATGTAATGAGACACTATAAAATATAGGATGCAATATGACATAGGGGTTGGACCTGAAGGGAAGGGTGGTATAGAAATATTATCATATATTGTAAATATTTTGAGGAGGTTGTAAGTGATCTTTTTTTATGAATACAAAAACATTATGTTTCAAGATTGTTGTGTTAGAGTTATGTGGTGAAGTGATTCTTTATGTAATTTTTTCTTCTCTGGTTTCACATGTTATTTATTTCCTTATTGTTTATAAGATCATTTTGTTCAAGATTTGTTTTAAACACCATGTTCTGGCTTAAAACAATATTCATGTTATCTTCTGAAGTTTGAATGTAGAATTCAGGTGGTACTGCTCTTCATTTGAAGTGAACCCTAATATATTATTCTTTTCCCATCTCACAAACTACAAGCATCCACTAACATGACTACCTTGCCTTGTTACATATGATCTCATTTATTCCTTCATTTGATCACCTTAAACCTTTTTTACTCCATTTTTCCCAATGGATCTCTTCTATTGTCTCAACCAAAAACTCAAAAACAAACCTTCTACTCTCATAAATAGCCTAATATCCAATCCAAACAAAGTTATATCATATAGAGAGATCCCTCTATGAGTCTTGGAGGGATAGATCCTTGAATCCAAGTGGTTTTGTGGTTACCTCTGTCGATTTCTCCTTCAGCCTGATAAATTATGGAGTGCTAACATAATGGCGACCATACTCGGGAACCTTCCTCATAAAGCATATCAAGCTCCAGATCTAGTTGATGATGGTGGATAGTGACCAGACACAAGAAGGTTGAATCATCAACCTAGTGACTCCAATCAAATATAGATTAGTTGCAATTCAAAGACTCCACTAGAGGAAGAACCTAAAACATGAACAAGCAATTTGAAAATATTAGGTATTCAAGCTCAAATTGTATTCAAGACATTTTTGGCTTTATCTGTAATTATTTTCTCTCTTATTATCATCCTAGTCAAGAGTATATTCCTGAAATTCATACTGATTATTTCAACTTGAAGATTCCCAAAATATTGAGCCCATCCCTATAGCTCTGGCACAGACTCCAATACATGTAGAAATCCCAGTTAGACATAAGCCTCGTGTTTTATCACCTTTTCTGGTTAAAATTTTAGATAGGTATAGGCACCTCGATTTACCTCCTATACCTGTAAAAGTCCCACATAGATACAAGCCTATGGTTTTACCTCCTATTCTCCATGAATTCCCCACAAATTATAACAACAATCTTCCTAGGTTTGATTGAGAAAATGCGAAGATCACTTCTAAAAACCACACTCAAAGCCTCGAGTATTTTCTTGATATGTTTGAGGTGGAAGAATATGATGTCTGTATCAAGATGTTTTCCCTATATTTTCAAGATACAGCTAAAAAATGGTTCAAGCATCTTCCAGCTACAAACATTAGCAATTTTCATCAATTTAGGCAAGTTTTCCTTGATATATGGGTGATCATGGGAAATGTTTTTTCTCATCCTAGAAGAGTATGACCACTTGAAAAGACAATCGGGGGAGACAGTACATCATTTTTAAGCCAGGTTCAATAAGGTGTATCATTCAATTCCTACTAATATAAGGCCACCCCTAGGATTAGATCACTTGCATTACCCAATGCCTTCGATCCAGAGATGGCATTCCAATTAAGAGAAAGGAACACTGCAACCCTTGAAGAAACAAAAAATGTTGCAGTTTATGTGGAAGCTAACCTATTGAAAAAAAAGGAAAAGTTGAAAGTAATGGAGAAGGATAAAATAGAAAAACAACATTTGATATCTTCAGAGATAAAACTAGATATTTTAACAAACACAATCAACGAAGTGATGCATAAGATTAGCAGGAAAGAGGAACTTGTTGTTCAAATGCCTCATGTTCCATTAGTTCCAAAAAATAGAATGATCAATGTCCCCAAGCATTTTGCAGCTCATCTTCAGTATCCAAAACCACCAAATGATTATTTCATGTACTCAATTCACAACATAGCCAAAGATGAAGTTCAAAATTAGACGGCGGTGGAACAATCACCTAAGATGATGTGCATGTTTGATGACCTTTCATATATAGATGATTTACCCAGATATGATCATCAGGATGATGAGTATATGTTTGAGTTTGAGGATGATTTTTCATAGAAACAAACACTATATTCATGGGAAGAAGAAGCCTAGTTATCACAATGCAAAGATAACAATAAAACTATGCATACTAGGCAAGACCGCAATGAGGAAAATGCAGAAAGTTTTCAAGTAAGTGAAAAATGTTTGCCTCTGTGTTTTGCCTCACTTCTGAGAGAAAATTACAAGCAGGTTGTGAATAATAAGAATGAGGAATGTTCTAATGAGCCAGTTGAGGAAATAAGGGGTGATACAAAACCTGTTTCAGATCCAGAAGTTCGGTCCCTAAGTCATATTGAACGTCAAATCTCAAATGAAATCAATGAGTCTAAAAAAGATGATGAAATGATCCAGTTTTATTCCATGCCCTTATGATTTAATTCATTTCATATTGTGAAAGGGAATATTCGTCACATTCTGGTTGATAATCACAATAGAAATCACGAGGTTCTAGTAGAACCAATGCTACAACCATCTAAAGCACTAGATGACCCCATAACTGATATGTTGGATGGTTTGTGTTTTCAAAGTTGGTTTTCATTCACTTGTAATGATTTTAAAAGCTATTATAACATGGATATGATGAGAGAGGCTACTCCATTGTCCTGTTTATAAGAAGTATCATTACAAATCTCATGAGATAAAGTGCAAACATGTCCCGAGTAGTTTGAAGACACGGAGAGCACATGTGCAATACTAGGTCATGAAGTTGAATTGACTAACTTAGAATACCCAGGAATAGTTCAAGTCTATCTTGATCTAGTGGCCATCTATATGGAGAATTTGTTCATCATAGAGCCACAATACATTTCCAACATTTATGTTTGTTTTCATATTTACCAAGTCCCTTGTAATGAAGATCAAGCTGCAAATCTCTATCAGATACCATTAATAGATTTGTCTCTGAGTTTGGTGAAAAATAGTGAAATATCCAAGGTACCAGATCCAATTTTTGATTAGTTATATTGGATATTCCATATTGATTAAGATCAAGCATTCTAATGGTTATAATCGGATTATATGTGCATAAATAAGTTTACCAGATAAAAATCTTTTCAATTATCAAATTTCTAGTATGCGAATAATCTTGTTGGGCAAGCATGTGGTCTATTTTATTTCATTTTCACTTCAAAAACTCAGTCAAAGATTGGAGTACATGACCAGTTAGTTTTCAATCACAGAGTTTTCATGAAAAATCAAGATACATGTTATGGCATCAACCCAATAGATAAGGCACTGATTTACGAATCTGGAGATCTGAGATTCTTGACACCTCCTCAGGAGATCCCAACCCCAATCGGAGCCTATGTTAGGGTCCTATAATATAGTCATATGTTTTCCATTCATCTAGTTTGGAATTTTTCTGATTAGGTTGAAGATGATTTCATGATAAGGTGGTCGAGGGTAATGGTCCAGTGGTATATCCAATGCTTCAAACATATATCCAGGTATATCCAATGTTGTCACATGGTAAGTTTGAATTATGATGCATGCATATGAGTTTTTTGAAGGTTTAGAGTGGAATAATCAGGGACTTCATGAATTTGGTTCACATTTTAATTGTGGAAAATAATTTGATTTTCAGTAGCTAAAAGTCGAAATCTGATAGTCGTTAGCATCTGAAAGCTAAAAATTTCGGTAGCTAAATGGATTATTCGCGTATGTCATAAGTTGCTAAAAGTAATGAATATCTCAAGGGTTTAAAAAGGGTCTTATCGCTCTCATATCGATGGTTGTACACAAGTCATGATTTGTTGTTATTCTGCCAAAACTGCTTTCAGTTATCATTCATCCAATTTCAAAAGGGATTATGATTTGTTTATCCCATGTACAATCAAGTGATCATAACCATATATCATTCCCATACAATCCAATCGATCCAAAAATGATCATGATCATTCTCATTCATTTGAACCAGTTGATTGTTTTTTTGAAGGTTGTGTTAAATTGAATCACAGTCACCGAAACCTTTCATCCTTTGGCGTCGTTCTTGTATCTCATTGTTTTATCTCGCATTCATGTTCATTTGAGTCAAACTTTATCCTTTAAAAACCCTATATCCCCTATCATCAGCCCAATTTTAAAACATTTTTAGCAGTTCTGGTGATGAAGATCTCAATAGGAGGTGCTCTCCTTCAGAAGGAATTGCGGGATGATTCATACCTTGAGGCACACCCTGAAGCCTGCGAATTGTTCAAATATGTTGGATGCCAAAAGTTCTGCTAGAATCTCCAAGGGTACCATCAGGGTGTCACAGAGGGATTTTCCAAAAGATTTGATGGATTTAAAGTTCAACTTGGGCCTGTTGTGACGCATATAGATAAAGTTAGTGTAGCTGCAGCCACAAAGATGTTGGGTGAAGGAGAAAGGTGGTTTAATACTACCTCAATCAAGGAAATTGATTTCATGTCATTTCTCAAAGAAGAGCATCAAAATATGAAATGGAAAAAGGATATTCCCAGGATCTACTTGGAGGAGAAATGGAAAACATTGTTAAAAATGATCCAGGTTTACATCACTTGTGAGGTGAGATATGAAAGTACCATGCTTTACCACTTCAAAATTCTTCTTCATTTCACTGGTCAGAAACCTATGAATATACCATTTTACCTTCTTAAGAGTCTTACCAATATGGCTTCCAAAGTTCAAGACAAACCTCAGAAGGCTAGAAATAGTTTCTTTCATCATGGTCTGATCAAATTGATAGTGTTAGCGGAGCTCAACAGAAGGAATACGACTTGGGATTATATTCTATTTTGGGGATAATTTGGACAAGAAGTTCAACCAAAGATAGGAGAAACTTCCTCCCAGCAATTAACTTCTCCAAGAACAAGCAAAAGAAAGAGGAGATCATTGTCACCTGTAGCAATTGCAGCACAACTTTCCCCATCAAAATCACAGAAAACAAAGAAGAAGCTAGAATTTGGGAAAAATGCAAAGAATCAAGGAAAATATACAATAAAAAATGTTCTAAATCTGCCATATTCAGATTTAGATTCAGAGACATTAGCTGTAGAGATGGAAACCCAACCATTAGCTATAGGAATGGAAACCCAACCATTAGCTGTAGAAATGGAAACTCCAGAAGAGGGAATACCCGGAACATCATCAAAGAAACGGGTTAGAAAAAAACTTATGGTCCAAAAACTGAAAGAAGAACTTGACGAGTTAAAGGTATTAGAAAGACATCTAAAAAGAGAGAATGAGATTCTTAGAAAATCATCTCTCAAAGTTGGTTTTGCATTGGATCAGTTGGCCATTAAATATGAGACTGTAAAGCATAAGAACAAGAAGCTCTTCAAACAGAATAGCAGAATGCAGAACATGAACAAGGTTTTGAGGTTCAAGCTTCTCCACAAAAAGCTAAAAGATAAAGCTCATCTCAACCTTGATACTCTATCTTAAGATTCCATTGATATGAGATGAGGTGATTATGATAGATGAAGCAGGGTTAATGATCAAAATGAACTATTTTTTACCAGTTTAGAGAAGTTAGATTTTTCTCCAGCTAAGATCAGTTTCAAAGTCCATAATTAGCTACCGAAAATAATTACTAGAAAATCGGCATCTAAATACACTATGTTTTGACCTCGTTAGCTATCGAAAGTTCCGTTATGAACAAAAAGAACATAAATCTCCTAAGATCAAGGAAGATGGTGTTATCACTCCAAGAAACTCCTTAGGGTTGTATGCTAAGGATACTTTGTAACTTAGAAATAATGGTTTTTATGTGTTTGGGACAATGGGGTCTTTAATGATTTATGTAAGAAACAACTCATCACACATCTAAAGATACAGTGCTTTCAGGAAACAACAATCAAATCAAATAATTGAAAGAGAGGATGGAGAACACTATTCTTGATTGCCAATACAAGGGAATGTAGGGCTTAATACAAGACAGAGAAAAATCATTTAATTTCAATTCTATGAGCTCAATAAAGAGATAACAGTCTTTATGAACTAAAATAAACTGAAAAACAAAGTACAGAGAATGAAAGATGGACAATTCTGATGTTGGAAACGAAAGGAAACTGTACTTTATTTCTGCAAAAAGAGTCTATACAGTGGCATAAAATATCTCTCAGTTTGAACCCTTATCTCATATCAAAAATAGGCATTTATAGCCTCTTACAATTGGTTTTACAGATCCTAAAAACATGGATCTGTATTTAATAAAAGTAATTCAAATCTAACTAAACAACTTGAAGATAAATACTAAACAACTAAACTTAGCACTCGAATTGTCCTTTATCTCAAAAATTCGCCATCTGCATCCTTCACCTCCTGGAATATTTGATGTGATGCAATGTGGCAAAACACCTGTCTTGACAGTTTGATTTCTCCAACATTCATGATCGATATTTGAGGAAGTTTGTTTTACATGTGGTTTCAAAAATCCCTCAAATCTCTGATGTCGAATCCTTTGCAAGCAATTTCCATTCCCTTGATACTCTGGAACCCCTTCATAACTTGTGAGAAATGACTTGTTCTGTCCTTGGCTTCAAAAACGCTTTTCTAGCTTTCAACAACTAACTTGTTTAATATTTCGTTGGTTAGATGGTGAAAGCGTTGCCTTTCACCAGCTAACGGGTCATAAAATATCGCTTTGTGCTGGTGAAAGCCATGAATGCGCCCAAAACGAGTTTTCACCTTCAAAATTTTGATTACATCAAAACTCAGTGTGTCTCCGATTTCTCACCTTGCATATTAACAACAACTTGAGCAAGTACCTTCAGATCTGGATGGGATTTTTGACTTTGTTTCTGTTTCAATCTTCTTATCTTCCTTTTAAGGCATTTGGCAAGCCACCATAGACTATTGTATTCTTGGTGAATTTCTGCTTTCTTTTCTTCTCTTTAACACTTTCCCGAGCCAGTCTCTCAAACGCAGTGTTGGTTTTTGCGAAGTTATCAGACAACTTCTTGTACCTTTCTTTGATTACCCATTCCAAAACCTCTTGTTGAGAAATGACCTCTTTCAGATGCTTGATTTTCTGAGATTTCTTTGACTTAGAACTTCTTGATGTTTCTCCTTCCTCTGTATGAGTGAAAGTCTCATAGTTTTGTGCAAAATCAGTTGACTGCTCAAGACTCTTAGTGACAGGGCATTGATCTTGTTTCTCTGATTCTGAGTCTGTATAGGGCAAGTTTAATATATCGGTTCCCTTCTCTAAAGGATACTCTATGGGTTGTTCTCAAGTGGTCTCAAAACTTAACCTTTTCTTCGACCCGTGAGGCTTCACTCTAGAGATTCTATCTTCTGTAGGTCCTGGCAGGGTCCTCCTCTTCCTTGAACTACTTTGAGGAGTCAATTGTTTCTTTGAACCTTTCCCGTGTTCATTTGCAGGCTGAGTCTATGTTTCAAAACCCTCCCAGAATAGAAAATGTTTCCATCTCCTTTCCTGTTGTTTTAATTCCTCTAGAATGATCAATTTAATGAGGCCAAAGTGGCATAGAGTATTCTTCATGCTCAAGGGTTGAGCCCTGATCTTCTTGCAAACCTTAGTTAAACTCTTATGTAGGAAAAAAGGTAGATTGAGGAGAGTCTTGCCTGTGAAATGGTCCAGGAGCTTAAAATGATACATCATGAGTTTGTCATACATGCCCTCTGACGTAATGTAGAGTTGGATACCCTTAAACATCTCCTTCCATTCCTCCTCTAGATAAGAAACTGGCATGCCCTTCTTCCATGCACTGTGCTTGAACTCTTCTTTTAAATAAGCTCTGAAATTCAAGTTTTTGGTGGCAGTGGCTTTAAGCCAACTCTGGCCCGATCTTGGTAGGCTAGTTGTTGCAGCAATGGAAGATTCATCTACTATGATTTCCAAGGACCCAACATGAGCCTTATTACCATCGAAATTTTTGGCAAAAGCTTCTCCTATCGACTGGTGGCAACCATTTTGCAACCTCTCAAGGAATTCAGTACACCCTACATTTGAAAAATGTTTTTGGACTTCAGGATGTGTCTGCAAAAAAGATAGGTTGTCCAGCTCTTTTCTGAGTAGGGAACCACTGTGTCTCCTCACCATTATGTAGCTTGAAAACCCCAACAATTTTTTATATCAACCCCTGCAACTGTTGTTCAAGCCGAGGTTGTGCGTTGTTGAAAGCACTCGGGCGTCGGCTTTGTTTCCTAACATTTGAAATTTTAACAAACCTTCATGAACAGACTGTGATATGGAAGCAATGACCTGATTTGATGTTGTCAGCACAGCAGTACATCCTTTGTACCTGAGTTGTTGGATTCAGAATTACCATTTCTGGCGCCATGAGTGTGCAACATGCGTCACTGAACAAAATCCGCATCGTAATCCTATTTTAATGTGCACAACTGAGTCTCGATCATTACCCACTTTCATCAGCGCATGATTTGGATTTGCATGACGTGGGATGATCGTGTCATCACTAGCTTTTAGAAACGTGGATAACACGCACGTGATTCCCGCTTTCTCCAGCCAACGACCCATGGAAAACGCCCCTTAGCCGTTGATACTTACTTCTTTCACCAGTGCACGATCCTGTGAAAAACTCCCTTTAGCTGTTGAAATTATTCACTTTCATCAGTGAACGATTCTGTAAGAACTGCTCCGTAGCTGTGGAAAGTCTTGAATTTCACCAGCGCTCGACCCACGACAATGTTTCTTTGGATGTTTTGAAAACCAACTCTTTCACCAGCGCATGGACCTATGAAAAATGTCCCTTAGTTGTTGAAAGTCGCCACTTTCGCCAGCTAACACCCATCTTTTAAACACACATTAGCTGTTGAAAGCAATTTATGAAAAATTTGAAAAGAGGACTTTTGTGGGTCGTCTTATTTCTAAAACAAAATCAAAACCTAAGCCTTGCAGCTAGAAAAACTAAAAAATCGTTTGAGAAAACTACCAATAGCAATGTTATCCACCACAAAATGCGACCAAAGGGATGGGTTCATTTTGGGAGCTAACATTTGGCTCCAACTGGGATGGGCATCTCCCTATGAGGTGACCAAGAACCTAGCTAGACTCAATAGCCTTATTACAATTTGAAACAGAAATTTGAAAAATAGTTGCTAGTACCATTGGGCATGGAGTTATTTGAATGACAGAAATAAAGAGAACATAAATGAAAAGGAAATATGTACAAGTAGAACAGGGCTTCAAAGGAATCCTTATGAGAAATAGATCTTTAGGAAGCGCCCGTTGAAAGGGCCACCCGCTACTGCCTCGCCTGAAAGAGTTTGGAGAACAAAGGTATTGTTTTGCTGCACCGTTGTTATGACAAAATGACCTATCCAAAGAGCCTCAAATTTACTGTGTTTCCCCTTCTCCTGCCTTGTTGCATCCCACTTTAAGACTAAATCCCCTGTTTTGAAGATATTTGATTTGACTTTATTGTCGAAAGTTTCTTTGATTCTTTCTTGATGCAATTCTATTTTTTCCAAGAGCTTCTCTCTAT
>ML833846.1:28000-39276 GCA_009831015.1 Picea engelmannii
TTCAATTTATGCAATTCTTAAATTCTTGGAATGCTCTGATCCTATAGATAACATTACTCAATGTGTTCTCTGTAAATTCTCCAAGTTTCACTCCTTGAATCCTCCCCAAAAAGAAGTTATAGAGAGAATGGTAGACTTTGTTAAATTCTGGTTTATTCAGGAGAACGAACTTGTATAGAATTCTCCAAGTTCAATATTTAACATCAGAATCTGAAACTCACACACAAGAAACTATATTCCGTACTCTTTCCAATGCAATTTTTCCCACTTCATTTGGATTATCTATGAATTAAGTTATGATTGTTTTACCCGGAACACATGTTTATTGACTAGCTTAGAACACATCACCAAAAGACTTCATCCTCCCTTGACATCTGCCCTTCTTTACTTTTGATTTTCTTCTAAAATTTGACTTGTGTATCAAATGAATGTATAATGATATTTATTTATACCATTTTTGTCACTTATTTTTAATATTAGGGCCGACCTAACAGTTTCTTATTTTGTAATTCTGTTCTTTAATTATCTTCAGGGCCTACATGTACTTCCTTCTTCAATTCACTTTGTCATATACAAAAATTCATTTCTCCTCAACCATGAGGATCCATGTGACATGCCACATACCGCCAGAAACAACATGATGTATACTATCCATCCATGGGTGTTGTATCTGTATGTGCCTTGTCCTTCATGTCCAAATAACTTAATCAATATTGCGGTCCAAAAACCATGACTAGGGTTGACATCAATGACAACAACCAATCTTCCAACAGATGTAGAAATATTTATGGATCTGATGAAGTCCTTTGGAAACCTGTCTAGCCTTGTACCTCTTGATCCTTTGGACCCATCTGCACCTGAAAATATTTATTTTTGGTGGAATTGGAACCATATTCCAAGTCTGATTCTTTAGGAGTGAGTGATACTCCTTTTGCATGGTTTCTTGCCATAATGGATTTCCCACATCCTTATTGTAGGTATCCAGATCAGTAGATTGAACCATATAACAATGCATGGGCATCACAGGTTCTAAAGACAAAAGTACATGAGAAGGATCCTCATGCTAAGATCGTGTCCTCCTTGAATCCAATGGATTCCCTACAAGGTTGCCTGCTTCATGAAGTGTGAACTGTGCCTTCTTGGGCATCTATTGAAGATTTAATGTTGCCCTCTTATCTGGCTGTACTACCTTCTTATTTCCATGTATAGAATCTGAGTGAATGGAATCATCTATGATGTCTGAAACTGATGGAAGAAGAAGAGTATATGCATATTGCACTGAAGGTGCATGCAAAGTACTCTCCTTATGTGTAAGTAGAATAGAGGATTCATCATTAGAAAACTTAGTGAATTTACACAACCTTGACTTGTGATCCACATCACCAATTGCAATGATGGAATTTCCATGCATGTCGATTACTGAAACTGAATGTGATGTAAATTCAACCTTTTTACCTTTTTGAGTGATCTGATAAACTGAGAGAAGATTCATAGAAAGCTTTGGGACATGTAGAACATTCTCAAAACTGCCATTCTAGAGTTCCACTCTCCCTTCTCCTACTACTGCTACTAGAGTATCATCCCCCATGAGAATAAGGGGGTCTTGAGGATGGACTCAAAGAAGAGAAAACTTCCTCTTTTGCTGCATATGATGGGCTGCACTAGAATCTATAATCCATGAATTAGATGAGGAATGAATTGCAACCAGAGCATGATGATTACCTTTCTTAGGAGTAGGATCGTTTTCCTTCTGCTTCTTAACTCCCTCTAGAATGAAGTTTCCAAGGTTGTTCTGTTGAAGTGTATGTACCATAAGATCGATCTGTTTATTCATGCATGTGGATTATTTATGATTCGGTTTATTGAAGTAAGTGCACTACTTTCCCTTATTCTTCTTCTTGGAATCTAAAGAGTCTTTTTAACCTAAAGAACCATTAAAGTGTTTGGAATATCCCTCCTTCCTATTCTGTTTAGATGACCCTTTTCCATCATGCATGGTGAGTGCATGTGCTTTGGGATATTTCATTAGGACCATATGTATGAGTTTTGTCTTCTCTTTTGTAAGAGACTCAATGAACTGAGCCAACGTAGGCATTTTCCAATTTGTTCCAAAAATACATCTGTCAAAATGGAAATTGGAGACATATACAATGTATTCTAGTCCTAGCTTGGCCAAGATTGTTAGAATAAGTGGTTTCTCTTGTGTAGACTTATGAATACCACATTCATCCAAGCTCAATAACAAAGATTTAAATTTAGTAAAAAAATCTTGTATATTATCAAAACTTTTAGGGTCTAAGGTATTCAACTCTACCTCAAGCATATGACCTCGCATCTCATCCTGCTTTCCAAAGAGTCCTTCCAAGGTGGTCCAGATCTCGTTTGAATTATTGCATGTGGCAACATGAAACCATAAATCAGTGGAGATTAAATCAAGAAGTAGTCATGTGGCCGCATCCTTACGGTTCACTCATCTCATCTTCTCAATCGTTGATGTAGGTTTTGTTTTTGTCGCCATGGTAAAATTATACAGTCCTTTCCTTCTGAGTTGGAATTATTCCTTTGGATTCCAATCAAAATAATTATATGGTGTGAGGATTACCACCAAGTTTGTCTGCATAATAGTTTTCCTATCCATCTCTCCCACTGTTTCTAAGAACCCCTAAAAATTTACTCTCAATCTGCAAGTGAAAAATTAAGAAATCACGGCAGAAAGGGCACTTTAAGTGAAAATTTGTATCAGTTTCAGGAGACGATCTTCCGACTTACTTTCTGAGCAAATAGTGAGGAATCTCACCAAACGGTTGAAAACCCACTTGCATAATGGGTTGATTTACTTCGTACGAGAGCCGCTTCCTCAAAAATTTAATATTTTGGGAGCAATCACTATAGAAAGGTATGACCATAGATTCATATTAGTTTCAGGAGGTTATCTTCTGGCTTACTTTTTGAGAAAACAGTGAGGAATCTCTCCAAATGGTTGAAAACCCACTTGTAGAATGGGTCGATTTACTTCCCATAAGTGTCGTTTCTTCAAAAAATTAACATTTGGGGAGAAATAACTGTAGAAATGTATGACCATAGATTTGTATTAGTTTCAAGAGGATATCTTTGGGCTTACTTTCTGATCAAATGGTGAGGAATCTCTCCAAACGGTTGAAAACCCACTTGTAGAATGGGTATATTTACTTCCCCCTGAGCCGTTTCTTGAAAAACTTAATATTTTGGAGAAATCGTGACTAAAAGGTATTACCACGGATTTTGCTTGTCGAAACTGCGATTTTCCTTATTCTTTGTCTTGTCTAGCTTGCTCCAAGCAGCATAGCACTGATACAATGTCAGTGTTTCATGGAAACCTGCACAGGAGATATAGCTAAAGCATACACAAACAAATCTTATCAAGAAAAGGAAGAGAAATATACAATGAATAATGAGAATCAATGCATATTTTTATCTTATCAATGAGTGAGTGATATTCACTCATATAGGCAATGACATCCTATAATTAGGAATGCATGCATAATAGTGATGGTCTAAGATTAGAAAGTCTAAAATAGAACTAGTCAGTTAACTTCCACTGAACTAGTGTTACTCCCAGTGAACTAGTGTGCCGAAAATAGAATTTTCTCCAATAATATCAACACAAATCTGAGATTAGGCCAAATACGCAAGGATGAGACATGCGATGTGATTAGGTATGACACAAAAAGACTCCTTCTATGTGAATTTGTACGAGACCAGACAAGTTAAGCTTAATGTTTTTTTACATTTAAAGAGTCTGAAAAACAATAAAAGAAGACTCCAGAGTGTTCCTTTTTCGTAATTAGTCCATTTGGTTCGAAAAATGGTTAAACTTATACCGAAAGGATGTCTCTTAAAAATGATTTTAATGAGTGTGATTGAGACAAGATCACTCAACTATCTTTTCAATTTGAAGGATTCTGAAAAGAGCTTAACTATGAACTCGCAACATTTTTCTAAGTTTAGTCTCCTTCTCTTGAAAAAGTATAAAATATAACTCAGGATAATTCTCCTGGTGAGACATGTCTCCCAAGACATACCTTTTTCCTAGATAATCTATTGGGCAGAAAAATGGTTAAACTTATGCAAATAGATATTCCTTTTGGACAAATTAACGAGTGTGAAAGGAATAAGGTTAATCAAAGATATTTTCATATTTAGAGAGTCTAAAAAGAGCTTAACTATGGTCTCTGAGAGGGTTATTTTCTCGTAGCTAATATCGAAGGGCCGAAAAGGAGATAAACCAAAACCAAGGAGAATGGCCCATTTTCAAAAATTTAGTCCCTCGGGCCAAGAAAAGGTTAAACTTATGCCTGCGAATACTCTCCCAGAGAACCAAAGCTCCTAGGGCATACCTTTATTCACAAATTAACCATCTGGAGCGAAGAGGGGGTAAACTATCATCAGAAAGATGTGCCTTCAAGTTTTAGTTTGACGAGCGTGAATGACAATAGGATTACTCAACAACATTTTCAATTTTAGAGAGTGTTAGGTAGCTAGAGAGGTAGTGGGGGGTCTAGAGGGCCCATAGTTATAATGGTAGAGTCCATTCAATGTAAGATGGACTAGGTCCACTATAGTATTAAATAAGGCCCACTATGGTAGTTAGATATAATAAATGTAAGAGGACTTCTTAGAAGGTTCTACTTCTAGAAGTTTCTTCCTATACAATGTTATTAGGTGGTTGGTAGAGCTATATAAAGGGGTTCAAGCAATGTAATGAGATATGAAAATAAGTATTGTATTTGGAGTTGAATTGCATTAGGATATTTCCCCCTCGAAGAGGCAAGTGAACATGAGACAATCCATTCCATAATATGATCCATTGTATGGTGTTGCCTTTTGGCCCTCGACCAAGTTTTGGAGAACCTTGTTCGTGTTTGACCATTTTTGAGACTTCGATAGGTTTGTCAAAGAAGAAATGCCAGGCAAAGTGAAGATCGCAGGATATCACCCCCTTTTGTGGACTTTTTGGGTTTAGGGTTTATGTAACGGGTATGGGATGTCGGCCCATGGATTTACCCATGCTTAGTCCAATGTTTTAATGTATAAATAGATATCTAGGCGATGTAAGAAGGAGACTAGATCTAGTATATCTAAGGGTGCTAAGTGCTAAGAAATCAATCTATCTGATTGTAAGAGGCTTTGTGCATACTATATGTCGATAACTTGCAGAGATAATGATGCAGGAGCATCGCCAACAGCAAGCGAGCATGGGACAAATGCCATCGCATTTTTGGCACATGTTAAAAATTGTTTGCAATATTTTGAAAGTTAGTATGCGTAGACTTTAATGTAATAGTTAAGAAGGGTGTACTTCCAGATAGTAAATAGATCTTGAGCGATTCACTCTCATCTGTAAGGTGTAGAGGCATTTACGCATAGTTAATGAAAGTAGGTAGATTTAAATTCTAGATTAGACAGTTTTATGAGCTGGAGGGAAAATGGATATAGACACACTCATCTTGTATCATTGTAACATTATCAAGAATATCATAGAGCATATAGAATATTTGTAGCAGAGAGATGTATAGAAGAATCCATGTATAGAAGTTCTGAAATTAATATATGAAGCTTTGATTCAAACTCATGGTGTTATAATGATTTATGTGTATACATACTGAATTATATGCTTATGGTTGTTTACTCTTTCTCTTGTACATTTTATTTTATGCTATGTATGTATGATTTCATGTTAAGTGTTTGAAGTCTAAGAGAGTAAGAAAATGAGTTTCAATTGTTCTCTTCTTCAGTCAGAGTTGTTGCAAGGAGTGCAGTGAACCGTCCACAAGGAGTGCGTTGACGGGTTCAAAGTTAATCTCTGAAAGCTGAGGAGGGATATCGTTGTTCTCATTTCAACTGAAGTGCAAGACAAGACAAAAGCCATTCAAGGTGTGTGTAGGCTAGTCGAGACCTTAGAACACATAGAATAAGGTTGATATATTGAAGGACTGTTGTTGCAAAGTTGCACAGAGTCAAAAGATTCAAATATTTAGGAATATTTGAAGAGGTGCCACAAGGAGTGTATGCAAAAATATCTTAGGAGATTTGAGTTTGCGAAAGAAAGCTCAGTAGAGTTAGCGTCTTCAAGTGTTGAAGAGAAGGAGAGGAGTTTTGGTCATCATGCAGAGGCCAAGTCAAAGTGAAGAGGATCGCTAAGGTGACTCAGAGAAGAGGTTCTTGAAAAAGGAATTAGGACGAACGAGGTTCTCCAAGGAGAACTCCCGAAATAGCGAGAACCATAGGAACTACAAGAGTTGCAAGGTGGATAAGGGGCCACTGATCTTGACTTATTGGGATGTCAGATCATTTCGGCATTTTGGGGTTCAAAAATCCGAAGTGTAAGCCAAATACTTGGCTGATCAAACCCCCAAAAATAACGAGAAGGAGGTTTTCGTGTGTGGAAGTAAGGAGAAAACCCAAAATCAGAAGTCGCGACAAAGGATTATCGACATTTCAAAAATCAGGATTTCGGCATACCAATTGACAAGGGTCTACACTCCACGTTGAATTTCTCAAAGTTGAGAATTCCAAAGGAGAAGGGAAGAGTATAAGTGTTTTGGGAAATCAGAATTTGGGAAATTGGGGATTACGAGGACATATGGTGGTTCAAGGGTTACAAACTCCTGATACCCGGAAACCCAAAATAAAGAGAAGGTGACACGTCGAAGGACAGGAGACTTCCTGTCAAGGTTCATGAAAGCAGCAAGGAGAAGTGCCATTTCAGCATTTCGGGACTTCGGAGACCGGAAGACGGAAGCAACAGAGTATTCAATCCTTAGCATATCGAACTCCTGGTATGTGAAAGTCTGAAAGGATTCAGGAGACGTAATTTTGGCATTTCGGGGTTCAGAGGCTCGAGAGCCCCGAGGACATAGTGGAAGCTCTTTTAGATGGTTGAAATACCGAAACACCGAAGAGGGAGGAAGGACTGGAACATTTGCATTTCGGTAAATCGGAAGTCGAAAGTTCAGGACTCTAGGGGTCGAGAGAAGTGTTACACATCATCACAACTCTCGAATTCATGAAATCCAACGAGCTGAAATTGACATCAGGAAAAGAAAGTATTAGTATTTCGGGTTTCGGAGGTCAAAGAGATAAGGTGCTCGACCACAGGATTCGTGAAATCGTGAAATTTGGTATCTCGAAATACAAGGGGAGTTTCCTCAACATTTGTTGTGGGTGTTGATTTCCCAAAAGGGAAATCAAAGAGCCAATCGATGTCTCACGGTATGAAAAGAAAATATCCTATGCAGATCCCAACTTGTAGGTCTGGGGGTCTACGTTAGTTGTGGTATCGGAGCATAGAAAATTTTCTTTGCTTTCTGTAGCAGGGAAAAGAGGAATCTTACAACCATGGCGCCGAGAAGAAGAGATAGGCAAACACCCGATCCGCCAGAGGAAATGGAAATGCCAAGAAGAAGGGGTAGGAAATTACCTAATCTGCCAGGGGCAAGATAGATTTGTGAACTACGTGCCAGGCTTGATGCCATGGAGACAACACAGAGGCGCACAGTTGATGCTGTGGATATCAATGAATCTGAAAGTGAAAATGAAACTGGAAATGAAGAAGTTGCAGCAGAAGAATGTTTATTCAGGGTTGTTGCAAGGATAGGTGCTAGAGAAAAAATGGACATTCCAGCATATGAAAGAAACTTGGATGTTGAAGAGCTTCTAGACTGGATTAGAGCTCTGGATAAATACTTTGAATATGAGGATGTTGAGGAAGACAAGAAGATCAAACATGCTGTCACAAGACTTAAAGGGAATGCAACATTATGGTGGGATGAACTACAGGCTGACAGATGCTGCAAAGGCAAGCAAAAAATCAAGAGTTGGGATAGAATGGTTGCGAAGATGAAGGAAAAATTCATACCCAAGGATTACCAAATCACTCTGTTTCATAGGATGCAGAATTTGAGACAGAAGCTGATGTCAGTGAAAGATTACACTGAAGAGTTCTACAAACTAAACATCAAGGAAGGTCATCGTGAAAGTGATAATGAAAAGGTTGCCATATATATGAATGGTTTGAGATATGACATTCACGATGAGATGAGCATGATGACCATTTGAATGGTGGAGGATGCTTATCAGATGGCTCTGAAGGATGAAGATAAGCTGAGTCAAAAGTAATGTCAAAGAGGGTGAGGCATAAGTCAAGCCAGAGGAAAAACAATTGCCCAAGACAAGAATCATAAACCTAAGGAAGAGTGGAAGAAACCTCAACCTCAAACTGAGAGAGGTGGAAGCTCACAGAGAGGACAGTATGTAGACAGAAATACTTTTCCTCGAGCCAGAGGAAGAGGAAGAGGCAGAGGTGGCGAAATAAAATTCTTTACCTGTGAGAAGAATGGGCATAAGTCTTATGAATTTCCAGATAAGAAGAAAGAAGGATGTGAGACTCACATTGTTGAAGCACAAGGATGGAATGTGGAGGCAGAAGACGTTGAAGGTGGAAGATCACTGATGATGAGGAAAGTTCTCTCAACACCAGATAAGGAGGTAGAAAATATAGTCGAAAGGAACAAACTTTTTCGAACTGCTTGCGAGACCAAACACAGGGTATGCAAGGTCATCGTGGACAACGTTATCACAGACAATCTCGTTTATACAGAGATGGTAGAAAAGATAGAGCTGGAGGCTATTGAACATCCAATCCCATACAAAGTTTCATGGCTACAAAAAGGGCATCAGGTAAATGTCACTAAAAAATGTTTAGTTGAGATTAAAATAGGAGGATATAAGGATGAAATACTATGTGATGTCATTCCCATGGATGTTTGTCATCTATTTTTGGGTAGACCGTGGCAATATGACAGGAATGTGATTCATGATGGGAGAAAGAACATGTATACCCTGGAGAAGAATGGAAGAACTCACATGTTGTTACCAATTAAGGATAAAGAAGTGACAATAGAGGTAAGCAACACTGTACTTCTCATGAGTGGGAAGGAACTTCTTAAGGAGGTTAAGAAGAAAGAAGATACACAATTCATTGTGGTTGGGAAGCCTAGAATTGTTTTAACTAGCACAAGAGTGGATGATTTACCAGAGGAAATCCAGCAGCTACTGGAAGAATTTGTTGATATAGTAGTGGATGAACCACCTCATTCGTTGCCACCTATCCGGAGTATAATTCATCACATCGATCTTATACCTAGAGCTAGTTTACCAAACAAAGCAACGTACAGATTGACGTCGCAGGAGAATGAAGAGGTCAAGAGACAGGTCCAGGATTTAATGGACAAAGGATTGGCTAGAGAAAGCTTGAATCCATGCGTTGTTCCAATAGTGCTTAGTCCAAAGAAATATGGAGGTAGGAGGATGTGTATAGACTCAAGAGCAATTAACAAGATTACCATCAGGTATAGATTTCCATTGCCAAGGATGGATGATTTGATGGATTGTTTGAGTGGAGCCAAAAAAATTTCAAAGATTGATTTGAAAAGTGGATATCATCAAATCCAAATGAGAGAAGGTGATGAATGGAAGACAACATTCAAGACAAATGAAGGGCTATATGAATGGCTTGTTATGCCATTTGGCTTAACAAATGTGCCTAGTACTTTCATGAGGTTGATGAACAAAGTCTTGAAGGAGTTTATAGGAAAGTTCATCATTGTATATCTTGACGATATACTGATTTTCAATAGAACAAAAATAGAGCACTTAAAGCATTTGGCTACAGTGATGAAAAGATTACAGCAATAAAAGTTGTTGATAAATGTGAAGAAGTCATCATTCCTGAAGATAGAGATCATTTATTTCGGGTTTGTTATCTTTGCAAATAAGTTAAAAATGGATCCAGATAAAGTGGAGGTGATTAAGAATTGGCCATCGCCAAAGAGTATATTTGAAGTTCGAATCTTTCATGGACTGGCTAGTTTCTACAGAAAATTTATCAGAAATTTCAGTGGAATTAGCGCACAAATGATGGACATGGTGAAGAAAAGGCATAAATCTTTTCACTGGATAGAAGAAGCAGAGAAAAGTTTCAATTTGTTGAAAAGAAAGATTACTAAACAGCCAATCTTGGTGTTTCCATATTTCAATAAGACATTTCTGGTCAAATGTGATGCTAGTGGATTTGCAATTGGAGCGGTCTTGAGCCAAGATGACAGGCCAGTCACATACTTCAGTGAGAAACTGAATGAGGAAAAGGTTAAGTACTCCACATATGACAAAGAGTTTTATGCAGTCATACAAGCACTGAAGAAGTGGAGGCACTATTTGGTTCCTAAAGAGTTCATTTTGTATAGTGATAATCATGCATTACAATTTGTAACTCAACAGGATAAGTTGAACCAAAAACATGAAAAATGGGTTGAATACATGCAGAATTTTACTTTTATAATTAAACATATTTTTGGAACTGCTAACAAAGTTGTTGATGCTTTGAGCAGGAAATGTTTGCTGGTGCAGGAGTTTAGAGTCAAAACTTTAGGTTTTGATAATCTCAAGGACATGCACAGAATTGATCCAGATTTCAAAGAGGTGTATGAGGCATCTGAGAATCCAATTCTCAAGGACAAAAGCCAATGGACTGAATATATGATGCAGGATGGATTACTATTCAGAGGCAATAAATTATGTGTTCCAAAGTGCTCCATGAGGGAGAATCTGTTGAAGGAAAAGCATAGTGGAGGATTGGTCGGACATTTCGGTCATGATAAAACGTTATCGAAATTAAATATCTCATATTTTTGGCTGGGGATGAGGACCGATGTCAAAATATTTGTGGACAGATGAAAAATTTGTCAGCACTTTGTTGACCGCCTGTTTAGCACAGAGGTCAACTCATTATCATGAAGATTATTCTATGTCAGAGACAGAGATGGTTCTACTGGGTGTTTTATACACCAGCACTTAAATTTTTGTAAACGGGATTTCCGCACCCCTGCGAGGGTATATAATGTAATAATGTCTGCATGGATCATAGTTAGGTCAGGTACCTTGGATGTTGACATCAGAGGAGTTCCTTTCATCGAGGGTTTTTTTCATCTCAGGTGGTTAATGTGGCCTAACTAGTCAGGTTAATCTCCATTGAGTTTTTCCCTCCCAGGCTTCCTCCAAAGTGGTGGAAGGTGCTCTGGTGATCACGTTCATTGAGTAACCTTTTAGGAACATTGTAAATGACCATGCCAGGCAGTGTCTGAAGTTTCGCGGAATTCCGTCGAGTCTAAGTTAGTTTTTTTTAATTAATTAAATTATTTAAAATTTAATTAATTAATTATTTTTTGAGCTTAATATTG
>ML833846.1:39326-50746 GCA_009831015.1 Picea engelmannii
TAGAGCTAGTTTACCAAACAAAGCAACGTACAGATTGACGTCGCAGGAGAATGAAGAGGTCAAGAGACAGGTCCAGGATTTAATGGACAAAGGATTGGCTAGAGAAAGCTTGAATCCATGCGTTGTTCCAATAGTGCTTAGTCCAAAGAAATATGGAGGCAGGAGGATGTGTATAGACTCAAGAGAAATTAACAAGATTACCATCAGGTATAGATTTCCATTGCCAAGGATGGATGATTTGATGGATTGTTTGAGTGGAGCCAAAAAAAATTCAAAGATTGATTTGAAAAGTGGATATCATCAAATCCAAATGAGAGAAGGTGATGAATGGAAGACAACATTCAAGACAAATGAAGGGCTGTATGAATGGCTTGTTATGCCATTTGGCTTAACAAATGTGCCTAGTACTTTCATGAGGTTGATGAACGAAGTCTTGAAGGAGTTTATAGGAAAGTTCATCATTGTATATCTTGACGATATACTAATTTTCAATAGAACAGAAATAGAGCACTTAAAGAATTTGGCTACAGTGATGAAAAGATTACAGCAAGAAACGTTGTTGATAAATGTGAAGAAGTCATCATTCCTGAAGATAGAGCTCATTTATTTCGGGTTTGTTATCTTTGCAAATAAGTTAAAAATGGATCCAGATAAAGTGGAGGTGATTAATAATTGGCCATCGCCAAAGAGTATATTTGAAGTTCGAATCTTTCATGGACTGGCTAGTTTCTACAGAAAATTTATCAGAAATTTCAGTGGAATTAGCGCACAGATGATGGACATGGTGAAGAAAAGGCATAAATCTTTTCACTGGACAGAAGAAGCAGAGAAAAGTTTCAATTTGTTGAAAAGAAATATTAGTAAACAACCAATCTTGGTGTTTCCAGATTTCAATAAGACATTTCTGGTCAAATGTGATGCTAGTGGATTTGCAATTGGAGCGGTCTTGAGCCAAGATGACAAGCCAGTCACATACTTCAGTGAGAAACTGAATGAGGAAAAGGTTAAGTACTCCACATATGACAAAGAGTTTTATGCGGTCATACAAGCACTGAAGAAGTGGAGGCACTATTTGGTTCCTAAAGAGTTCATTTTGTATAGTGATAATCACGCCTTACAATTTGTAACTCAACAGGATAAGTTGAACCAAAAACATGAAAAATGGGTTGAATACATGCAGAATTTTACTTTTATAATTAAACATATTTTTGGAACTGCTAACAAAGTTGTTGATGCTTTGAGCAGGAAATGTTTGCTAGTGCAGGAGTTTAGAGTCAAAACTTTAGGTTTTGATAATCTCAAGGACATGCACATAAATGATCCAGATTTCAAAGAGGTGTATGAGGCATCTGAGAATCCAATTCTTAAGGACAAAAGCCAATGGACTGAATATATGATGCAGGATGGATTACTATTCAGAGGCAATCAATTATGTGTTCCAAAGTGCTCCATGAGGGAGAATCTGTTGAAGGAAAAGCATAGTGGAGGATTGGTCGGACATTTCGGTCATGATAAAACGTTATCGAAATTAAATAGCTCATATTTTTGGCTGGGGATGAGGACCGATGTCAAAATATTTATGGACAGATGCAAAATTTGTCATCACTCAAAGGGAAAAAAATAGAACACAGGGTTATATCATCCATTACCCATACCAGAGAGGCCATGGGATGCAATAAGCATGGATTTTGTGTTGGGGCTGCTGAGAACGCAAAGAGGGCTTGATTCAATATTTGTGGTGGTAAACATATTTTCTAAAATGGTACACTTTATACCATGTCAGAAGACCAGTGACACAACTCATATCGCGAACTTGTTTTTCAAAGAAGTCGTCATACTTCACGGCTTACCAAGGAGCATAGTTTCAGATCTAGACACTAAGTTCGTAGGACATTTCTGGAGGACTTTATGGAAGCAGATCAGAACAAAATTTTCATTTAGCTCAGCATATCATCCTCAGACGGATGGGAAAACATAACTTGTAAACAAAATCTTGGGAGATTTACTAAGGAGCCTAGTGACTGAACACCACAGTCAGTGGGATCACATTCTGCCATAGGCAAAATTTTCTTATAAAGATTCGATCAATAGAAGCACAAGGCAAATTCTGTTTCAAATTGTTTATGAAATGCAACCCAAGGGAGTTTTTGAACTGAAGGATTCGGAACAGGATGAAACTATAATTTATAGTGCAGAGAATTTTGCAGAGACAATGAAGGAACTTCAAAGTCAAGTGAAGAAGTGATTGCAGAACTCGATCCAAGAGTACAAGTGCAGAGTAGATCAACAAAGGAGAGAACTTCAATTTGAAGTTGGTGATATGATTCTTGCAGACCTAAGAAAGGAAAGGTTCCCAAGGGGAACATATAACAAACTCAAAATGAAAAAGATTGGACCATGTAAGATTATAAGGAAATTTGGGGCAAATGCATATGAGATAGAATTACCTGATGGGATTAGAATTTCACCGATACTCAACATCTCATATTTGTACCCTTACAAATCTGAAGAAGATAGTGGATAGACAGAGGTTCAGTGGGATAAACAAATGCCTGTAGCCGAAAAACAACATATGGAGAGTATACTTGACAAGAGAGTCAACAAGAAGACCAGTAGAAAAGAGTATTTTGAATACATAGTCAAGTGGAAGGGACATCCAGTTGAAGATGCGAGCTGGGAGAATGAAGAAGAAATTCAAAAGCATGGACAGACAATGCAAGAGCTCATTAACAGGATTCCATGAAAATTTTCAAGCGAGGGAGTATGATGTAGGAGCATCGCCAGCAGCAAGCGAATGTGGGACAAACACCATCGCATTTTTGGCACATGTTAAAAGTTGTTTGCGATATTTTGAAAGTTTGGATGCGTAGAATTTAATGTAATAGTAAAGAAGGGCATACTTCCAGATAGTAAAAAGATCTTGAGCGATTCGCTCTCATCTGTAAGGTGTAGAGGCATTTACGCATAGTTAATGAAAGTAGGTAGATTTAAATTCTAGATTAGACAGTTTTAGGAGCTGGAGGGAAAACAGATATAGACACCCTCATCTTGTATCATTGTAACATTATCAAGAATATCATAGAGCATAGAGAAAAGTTGTAGCAGAGAGATATATAGAAGAATCCATGTATAGAAGTTCTAAAATTAATAAATGAAGCTTTGATTCAGACTCATGGTGTTATAATGGTTTTTGTGTATACATACTAAATGATATGCTTATGGTTGTTTTACTCTTTCTGTTGTACATTTTCTTTTATTCTATGTATGTATGATTTCATGTTAAGTGTTTGAAGTCTGAGAGATTAAGGAAATGAGTTTCAATTTTTCTCTTCTCAAGTCAGAGTTCCTACAAGGAGTGTAGTGAAGAGTCCGCAATGAGTGCGTTGACGGGTTCTGAGTTCATTTCTGAAATCTCAGGAGGGATACCATTGTTCTTATTTCAACTGAAGTATAAGACAAACACAAAATCCATGCAAGGTGTGAGAAGTCTGGTCGAGACCTTAGAACACATAGACTAAGGTTCAAAGATTGAAGGACTGTTGTTGCAGAGTTGCACAGAGTCAAGATATTCAAATATTTAGGAATATTTGAAGAAGTGCCACAAGGAGTGCGTGTAGAAATCTCTTAGGAGATTTGATTTTGTGAAAGAAATCTCAGGAGAGTTAGCATCTTCAAGTGTTGAAGAGTAGGAGATGATTTTTGGTCATCGTGCAGAGGCCAAGTCAAATTGAAGAGGATCGCTAAGGTGACTCAGAGAAGAGGTTCTTGAGAAAGGAATTTGGACGGTTGAGGTTCTCCAAGGAGAACTCTCGAAATAGCGATAACTGTAGGATCTACAGGAGCTGCATGGTGGATAAGGGGCCATTGATATTGACTTATTGGGACGTCAGATCATTTCAGCATTTTGGGGTTCGAAAGTATGAAGTGTAAGGAAAATCCTTGGCTGATCAAACCCCCAAAACACGAGAAGAAGGTTTTCCTATGTGGAAGTAAGGAGAAAACCCAAAATCAGAAGTCGTGACAAAGGATTATCCGCATTTCAAAATAGGGATTTCGACATTCCTATTGACAAGGGTCTACACTCCACATTGATTTTCTCAAAGTTGAGAATTCCAAAGGAGTGGGGAAGAGTATAAGTGTTTCAGGAAATCAGAATTCGGGAAATCGGGGATTACGAGGACATAAGGTAGTTCGAGGGTTCCAAACTCCCGATACACAGAAACCCGAAATAAAGAGAAGGTGACACATGGAAGGACATGAGACTTCCTGTCAAGGTTCATGAAATTAGCAAGGAGAAGTGCCATTTCATCATTTTGGGACTTCAAAAACCGGAAGATGGAAGCGACAGAGTATTCGGTCCTTAGCATATCGAACTCCCAGTACACGAAAGTCCGAAAGGATTCAGGAGACGTAATTTTGGCATTTCAGAGTTCGGAGGTTCGAGAGCCCCGAGGACATAGTGGAAGCATTTTTCGTTGGTTGAAATCCAAAAACCCCGAAGAGGGAGGAAGGATCAGAACATTTGCATTTCGGTAAATCCGAAGTCAGAAGTTTGGGACTCTAGGGGTCGAGAGCAGAGTTGCACGTCATCACAACTCCCGAATTCGCAAAAGCCAAAGAGCTGAAATTGACATCAGGAAAGGGAAGTATTAGTATTTCAGGTTTTGGAGGTCGAAGAGATAAGGCGCTCGACCACGGGATTCTCGAAATCGTGAAATCCAGTATCCCGAAATACAAGGGGAGTTTCCTCAAGGTTTGTTGTGGGTGTTGATTTCCTGAAAGGGAAATAAAAGAGCCAATCGAGCTTTCAGGGGCCGAAAAGAAAAGATCCTATGTGGATCCCAACCTGCGAGTCATATGGTCTGTGTTAGCTAAGCACAAGTGACTATGTAGAGGCTTTGCGCTTGGACATAATTCGGGGAAGGAGGATCTTACGAGGTGCGCATAGATCTCCTATCCCATGTGGAGTTGGTTTTGTGGCTCTATGCATGTAAGAAGATTGAAAGAAGATAATAAAGAATACGAAGAGTTGGTGGACGTAGCCCCACACTTGGGGTGAATCACATATATCCTGTGTTATGGTGCTTTATGCTATGTTGTTCATATGTTTATGTATTTAATTGATTAGTGCTTTATTCTGGATGAATTTTAATGATTAGTGATGTAAATGAATGCTAGATCTGATCTATTTCTATGTGTTAAGTTCTTGAATGTGTTAGAACTTGTTGAATAATGTGTTGTTATGTAATCGAGGTTTTACCTGTGATGTGAATAAGGGTTAGATACTAATGAATGTTAACTGCTAAGTGCTTTGTTAAGTATTGTGATCACAGATTTGTCTCCCAGCTAGGTTGCAGACATCTGAGTCCTGCAACCCCCCTACCTATACCTCGGGTGATATTTCATATTCTTCGTAGGTGTTGTCGAAAGGGCCAATAGTTAGGGTTTTCTTGGTTCGTTGTTGAAGCGTTGAACCCTGGGTCTGCCCCTGTGCCAAAAAATGGTCCCATTGTCGGGACCTGAAACAATGATTGTTGGGAACTGAAGAAAAGAGAAAGCTATGTGCGAATATTTGTTTCCCTAGTGCTCAATACTCTACTAGAATTGTGAAGCTCTATGCTAAGAAGAGAAGTCTGATATGAAGAAAAGAGATAAGATCTTAAAGCTTTTTTCTCTGATAAAGGTAAGATAAGTGGAAATTTTTCTTTCAAAAAGATGGATCTAGGTATGTTTAATAGATTTGGTCCTAATCTGAAAACTAGGGAACAACTATAAGAAACGAGATATGATATGAATAGATTTGATAGAAATAATGAAATATATGATATTCTTATGCATAGAAAGAATTGTTGAACTAATAGTGGATGCAGGATTCTAGAAAGAATATTTTGCAAGCCCACCACTGTGATCCCAATGTGCAGTACAAGAAAGGTTGGGGATCATTCAAGATAAAGAGAGGATTGACTCTTTGTTATATTTGTAGAAGACCATGACATCTTGCTAAGGAATGCCCCAGTAGAGGTCTTATTTTCCTTTGTTGTAAATATATTGAACATGAAGTTTTGGATTGCCCTAAGATGATTTCTAAAGTTGAAAAGATGAATATGAGACAAGAAAACTCCGAGGAAGGCCAAGAGACTAAGAATATGCTAAAGGACCAGAAAGACTCAGAGGCTATATTATTGCAGATGAAAGAAATATTAAATGATCATAGAGACACCAGTTTATAAGAGATCTTAAAAGAGAAAGAATGCATAGAAACAAGAATAGAAGACTTCGACATCAACTGTGTATTAGATGTAGAAACACACACAAATATCATGACATAAAGTACTTGGAAAATATTACGAAAGCCTGCTATGATTCCTTCATTGGGAGGAATATGATTGTTTAAAGGAAACATGATAACCCTATGTGGAAGACTTACCCATGTACCTATGATTTCTCATGGAGCATCGACATAAGAATAATTTGAGGTCATTAAGTTTGTTGAGAACAATGAACCCTTTGTGTTTTTTCTAGGAAAGACCTGGGTTGAGAAAGATCAGACCTGAAGGAAAGAAGAAGAGCAAGCTCTAGAACATAAAAAGAAAGAATTAAGGGATTTCATGGCTAGGAGAATAACACACTTAATAGAAGAGTAGGAGGACAAGTCGAAGCAACTTAGGGCCAGAGACTGGGATGTCAAAGTTGAAAGAACACAAGAAGAATTGAAGAACCTATCCATACAGGAAAGTATAACACATACTCCAGAACGAGAAGAAGTATTACCCTTGAACCTTGTGAAATATCCTCAACAGTGCGAAATTACTATGCTAAGAACATATAAGAACAATAATGGAAAGAGGAATCCAAAGACCTAGATCATAGGGAAGAAGGCTAGAAATCTCAGTAAAAAGAAAGCTAAGTTACAAAAATTACAGGAATTCCCAGGGAGGACCTCACAGAAGGAAGATTTACAAAACTTTAACCTTGCCGGAATAGTAGGACAACGCAGATTGGCACTTCTCCATGGTGGAGAAATATGACCGTTAGAGGCTTCTCGACCATTAGAATGATGCTCCAGAATGGCTAGAAACATAGTTATTGCCAGAACGTTCGCCATTGGACTATTGGGACTGCGCCATAACGGATGGAATCACATTTATTGAGACACTCCTACCCGTTGGAGGATCTCATTATGATGTTATCCATTTAACTCGTCGAATATCTCACTGAGAACACTTTTGCAAACAATGATTATTTGAGCCCACAGAGAGCTGAATATTACCATGCTATACTTATTGAGACATCACCACCCATTATGTTACCTTTAGTGTTTGTTCACCAAAATGATATATCTGATCTCGAGTTTGCATGTCGGATGACATTAGCGTAGTAGAAAAGTTCGTCCAAGAAATCCTAATAGACCTCATTGCTAAGAAGGCACTATCCACAATTGTACAAGCTTAATCAATGCGAGGATTGGAAGCATCCCCATTGATTGCGTAGCATTGGTCTAGCCAAACCACTACTAAGAAATGTAGCAAGCATCATGATGACTTATCAAATGTGAATCTCATCCTATCAATCCTACCTGACTACATACTGCCTTTGGCTAGCACAGTGAGTTGTGATAGTGTCCCGAGGGACTTCGAATACACATTGATCATTGTGTACCTTCCGAAGGGGATACGCGTAGTCAAACCAAAGTTGGAGAGGATTCTGACATTGAAGATAAATGTCAATAACTTGGTAGATCACAAAAACTATAGAATGCTTGCACCACATAATTATTTGACCAAGACAATGAGGAAGAATTCAAATATAATCCCCCATCCATGGACCATGGACAACGTGAGGTCCAGGATCCTCAATGTGATTAAGTTTCCACACTTTGGAATACATCAAGACATTAACATGTGCGTTAATCTCCTATTGTCATGCTTCCATGGAGGTTACCTATGGTTGGATAAGTGCATCACTGTCTATTTGACTCTGATCCACTGGATCACTAGGCTAAGCATGCATGTACTAGACCCATAATATTTTTACCCAGGGAAGGTTGTAGATCGCGCCCTAGCATAGATAATAAAAGACACATATGGAAATGTGGACAAGGGGAAGCGAGGCTATAAGGTAGTCTCCATACGGAATGGTGCAGTGTGCCTGGCTTTCTAGTTGATCACTGATAATCTCATTAGGAAGAATAGGCCAACACAGGTCACAGGGTTTGTCATTGACCTCGCAGGAAAATGCATTGAAGGAATGAAAATGAACTGGGCAAGATACGTTGTCAACTAGTTAGATAAAGACTTAATGAAGCTCAGGATCAGGGAAATGAGTTTCATTTCAGTTGGTTTTTTATTCTCATTTCCTTCATTTCTTGGGAGATGTCAAAAGGAGCAACCTTCCCTGAAATTGAGTCGTCTGAACCACTAGCTGCAAAGTTCACTACACTATGGTACTTGAGTGACATGGAAAAGAAATGGCAGACAAATGTAGTGTTCCACACCTATTATCTGCAGCTGAATAGGGCCATTGAATCTTTCCCTTGCATGACATTGAACACTCTGCATAGGTTTAGGCCACTTACGAAGTTCTGCATAGACAGGCACTTCATGTATATCACTGCGTGTGGGGACGAACACAAAGAAGAGCTCCAGTCATACTACAAAATCACAGAGGAGGACATGGAAGAAATAACAAAGGAATGGCCTGTAGAATTCCTTGTCCCAGTTGACCACGTAGAACTCTCCAACCTGGACCTCATCGAAAGCCCTATTGTCACTCGCAAAGAATATGATGCACTCAACAACAGGAGGAAGAAAAATAAGGAAGAGGTACATGAATTGAGCAGCGCATCAATGGAAAATACACCAGATTCACCTGAAGGGGGAGGAGGTGACGAAGTATTAAAATAAGAGGATGAAGGGGAAGAAGACAAGAGGGATAAGGGTGAAGTAACACCGCCTAAGGATCCACTGACAAAGACTGAAACATCCAAGAAAATAAATGGTTCCCCGATGAAACCTTCATCACAAAAGAAGTCAAAAGACAATAAACCCCCATTCCGCACTATGCTCACGGTGGATGACATTGACCTTACCATTACTGTTGCATCAGATACCTTAGAGGATATATTGCAATGAAGTGAAGCCAAACATGAGACAATGTTTGACAAGATCGAGGCCAAGCTCAAAGGGGTACAACAGGCTCTTTATTCGAGCCACGCAGTGTCTATTGCACTGTTGTCAGCAAGGGACATAGAAGTAGGAGATGAGCCTGCCGAGCTACGCATATTAGCATACTCGATAGAGGCTTGCCTTCATCATGTCCAAGAGGAAAAAGAACAGACCATAGAGGCCCTGAATCAAGAAAAGGAAGGATCCTTAGAGAAATGTCGGATTGCGCCGCAAGAAAAAGATGACCTCTAGGAGAAGTTTGTAGAGGATAGAGCGCAGATCCAGAACGAGAAAGAATAGTTTCTCATGGAGAATATGGTAGTTAACGAAGTAGTCACCAAAGCACTTCTCTCTATGATGGGCCTAGCACAGATGGAAGAAGAAACCACTGAGATCCAGGTGGGGAAGCTCTCTGAAGCCATTCAATAGCTCCAAGAACGAATAACACAATTGGAACTACAAGTCGTGCCAAGAACACCGTAGGAAGTGCGGGATCAAAGAGAGGAAACTGATCATACCATAGTTGAAAAAATCAAGTCATTGGCCTTGGAATGCAAGAAACTCAAAATTTGAAGTGCGCAGACCTACGAGCACCTTGCAGAGAATGCTAAGCTAAGGACATTGAAGTCACATCTCCAGGAAGCAAAGCAATAGTAAGCAATAGTGAAAGAATAGTTGAAGCTACTGTCACTGGTTGAGAGGATGAAAAGGTCACACGAACAGTGAACGGTTCAGCAATAGGTCCATGGAATCCAAAGTAAAGTCATGGAAGTGACATAGAGGCTCTAACCAATGCATGATGAAGCTTGCATACATTTTGAGGATATTGAAGGACAAGGTGCAGAGCTAGAACAAGTAGTCACCACGGTAGAACAATGCTTGGAAGGACCAGTGATTGAGAAATTTATTCAAGAGTTCACTGAATAGGAGGCTCTGGCGAAGAAGTAGGTTGCAACAGCTCGAGCCAATCTTGAGGCCTTCAAGGAAGAGTTACCCAGATTAGAGTGACTCAGGATGAGTCATAGGTCAGTGTTGGGGGCCTTTTGGCCCTCAACCAAGTTTTGGAGAACCTTGGTTGTGTTTGACCATTTTTGGGACGTTGTAATGATCCCAAGCCATTATGCCAGGATCATCACAATTTTGGTGTCTTTTTAAAACTTTTAGTGGTTGTGGTTTTTTGTCAAAAACTTTGCTTAAAGTTACTCTTAGTTTTTTACTTATCTGTTTATATGTGTGTATGAAGCTATAAACAAGAATATATAACCATGGAACATACCTTAACCATGTGCAATATGATAAACAAGCCAAAACATCTCAAATATGCTTTTATTCATAAAATAGAAGAACCTGCTACAATGAAGATGTCGATCTAGAATGCTTAATAGATGGCTAAGAAGATAGACAATAGAAGATGCTACAAAAATCTCCCGATAATACAAAATAAGCCTCCAAAGGTACTTGAATCTCCAAGATCCCTCTCAAACCCTATGGATCTAAAACTTCTCCAATGAATGGTGTGCCTACCGTCAATGCCTGAAACCCTAGATAATTTTTTCATGATGAATGAGGCCTCCAAATCTCCTGAAACTCTTCAAAATGATAGATCGGGGCTTGGTTACCTCCCTGGTGAAGTCCCAAGCGAAATGGTGAAAATATGAGCTAGAAAATCACTAAAACCACTTTCTAAATTTTGCTCCTCTCCTCCAATTTGTCCCATGCATCTAATAAATCAAATGGCATTTGAAACTCCTCTTGAATGGACTAGATCTGATGTCCAAGTCCCTACAATGAAAACCTAGGTGATAGAATATCCAAAATCCCTGCCAATCACCTACAATGAACCTCTCTCAAAGAATGGTGCACCCCCCTTGGTGGAAACCCCCAATGGTGTTCCCTCCTTCTCTTATTATGCCCGTGGTTGTTGTAGAACCCTCCTGCAATGATGTATATCCGAACTAGAATGGTTTGGGAGCATACTTCATCTCTGAGACCAATCTTGGGACAATCTAGGTGAAATCTTTCACCGTCGAATCATCCTCTAGGGTTTGTTAATTTAAAACCCTCAGAACCCCCAATGCTGGGGTCACTAGCTAGAAGCCAAATATCAAAAGATGATCATACATGAATGCATGATTAGGGGCCCTTGCCTTTCCTTTATACTTTTTTCTCACCTTGTCCCTCCAAAGTGACTTTCATTTTATTAATATTTAATTAATTAATTAACTTTTTTACCTCTGAAAATCTCCTTATCTCTCT
>ML833847.1:20962-50746 GCA_009831015.1 Picea engelmannii
AGGATGATCCCACTAAATCATGAAAGCGAGTAAGATCCAAACCATTCGGATGCCACCTCACCATGGAAGTTTCTCCTTCTAGAAGATTCAAGAAAACGCTCGTTTTTCCCACGTGTAAGCATTCTCGCACCCTACTTATAGTGCAACTTGCGAACTACTCACACCCTAGCTATGATGCAGCCTACGAGAATCAGGCATTCTCACACCCTAATACATAGGCAGCCTGTGAACTTCCTTTTTAATAAGGTTTTTACACAGGAAAATACAACTTGTTTTCTCAGGAAAAGTTCTTCTCCCTTCTCTCTTCAGGAACTCAGGCCAATGACCCATCTGAAGGCAACAGATAGGTTTACATCATTAACGGTCATAGGGATGAAAAAAATAATGTGTAACAAGGGGTAAGGAGGTCAAGCTCCAATTTCCCTACCGAAGAGATCACCATGTCAACTACTGTATCCAAGTCATAAGATATTGAGCATATAGTGAGAGGCTCATCTGCATCGACAACTGAAGGCATGGGAGACAATGCCACATAATTAACTTTTGGTGAGGGTGAGACTGTCTACATATAATAAATGTTTAGGGAGGTCATCGAGTTGATGGTCAAGTCAGGGCCAACGAATGAAAGTTGATCAATAGTCACAATTCTTCCATCGTGAAGGAAACATATCACATGAAAAAGAGTGGACACAATAGCTTTCATGGCATAGATGTAATCTCTCCCAAGGAGTAAATCAAAATCCAAGGGGTATTGGACTACCATAACATCAATAAAGATATTTTTCCCTCCCAAATTTATGGGAAACTGAGGAAGGATCCCTAAAGGGTGACTGGTTCTTCTGTTGAAAGCTAACAGATTTCACGTAACTGGCACAAGTAGAGGATAACCAAAATCTTGCTAAGCAATAAAGGAAAAAATACTAACGAACGCACTTTAGTCTATCAGTGTTTGAGGAATGTCCCAACCACAAACTTGTACTGTAATCTTGAAAGGAATGTGAGAGGGAATACGAGGTCCAGTTAGTGCACCCCAATAAAAAAAGAATGACCTCATTACTTGGAGGGGGTTCCACGAGAGAAGGAAAAATACCCCCCAACATGGTAGAGTCTGTATCAATGAGAAAAATGTGGGCAGTATCAATTTTACTCTCTAGTGGGAGAGTAGGATCAACCGATGACGATATCAGATCGACCACTTGGGTTGCATTCTCCAAGGGGAGAATGTGGTCGACGGATGGAAATGGATCGACTGCTTGGGTTTCACTATCTAACAGGTGAGTGGGATCGATCGAGGATGGGATTAGATCGACCACTTTGTCAACTGGTTCAACTAAGGACGTGACAAGAATGACCATATGATCAACCAGACTGACTGATGAAAGGATCAGATTGATCATCCCATCAACTACAGGGCGATCAAGAGTAGGATTACGACAAGCAGCTGGAAGTTGAAGTTGGGAAACAATCATGTCTTCCAGTAATTTCGAGGTTTCATCCATTGTTACCCATGATTTTGGTCATCATGATGATGTATTGATGATGGTGTACTCAGGCTCTTCATAAGAACTTTCTCCTGAGAAAAAGTTATATTAATCTCTTCCAGAAAACTCATTTTTGAAGACTGTTCATAGGCTGCTAGTATATTTGCTTGCGAGAATGCATGATTCTCGCAGGCTGCCTTAACCCAAGGTGCGAGAAGTTTGCACTGTGTTGAACTGCTAGGGTGTGAACTCTTTCTAAAGCAAGGAAGAAGATGAATTCTCGATGCTTCTAGAAGAGAATCTTCTAGAAGGATGAGATGGCATTCTAATGGTTATCCTAGTACTAGATTCCCTGATATTTTGGGATCTTTCTTATCCAAGTAACTAATTCATTCTCTCCTATATATTGAGTGAATTCTCATGGAAAAGGTTAAGCAAGATTCATTGGAGAATTGGTGAAAAGAATTGTGTGAAGGACTGATGCTACAACAGCTTGGAGACTCCAACAAGTTCATCCAAAGGAGTTGATTTTCTTCATGAAAGTGAGCAAGCGTGTGTGTCGGAGCTAAGGGCCATCGAAAGGAAGTTTGCGACATCAAGGATCAGGTTGTAATATTTAATTTCCATTAATATGATACAGTAATATGTCCCTTTCCCATAAAGCTAATTCCACTTTAGTGTATAATTCCTTGATCATATACATAGATTGACTGTTGAATAGATTGTGCTTTCTTCACTTTGGTTGGTTTGTGTTGTCTTGGTCTTGACTGCATGAGAGCACTGGAGCAAAGCGGGAGAAACAAAGAACAAAGGAAGCGATAATAAGGTATGTTATTTGATCTTGCCTTCTATTTAATTCAATGGTCAAAATCTAGGGAAAGAGTCATGTTCTGTCTTGCTTTGTTCTAGATCCAGGTGGATCTAGGGAGATCGGTTTGTGTCCGCACTTACGGATTTATCCAATAACAAAATTGGCGACTCCATTGGGGAACAATCCCATTTTCTTTGTGGCTTTTGATATTTTTCTGTGGCCATTTTCTTTGGTTTCACTTTTCTCCTATCCTATCAATCTCTGAGTCTTTAGGATATCCTGATAGACCCTCTGGGTCCAGAGGCCTTTTTCAATTTTTCTTTATTTTCCAAAATTTTGACTATGTTCAGACATTCTCGCACTGTACTTCATTGCAGCCTATGAGAATAGGTATATTTCACACTCTGCCTTTATGTTTCAGTGCGAGGTTCTCGCACCCTGCTCAAGGGTCACCTGCGAGAATCAGTGATTCTCACACTGTGTAATATTGCCTGCCTGCGAACTCAGTTTGTCAAAAATTTGGATTTGAGTTTTGGCTTTTTCAACTGCCCAGATCAATTTTGATTGCCTCATAAAAGTTTCTTGGACCTTAGATTGATATCTTTCTTGTCTTTGTTTGCATGCATGAACAATTTTACAATTTCAAGGATTTTCTTGTCATTTTTTGCTTGACTTTTGTTTCTTGACTTTTCTTGGCAAAACCATTCTCTCTGACTTCAAAATATGAGTGTGTTTGATTAGTTAAGAACCAGTGATTGGTTGAAAGTTGAGTGCTTGGTTTTTCTCATTTACTTATTGGTTTGAAAGATCATTCTCTTTTGCATTTGAAAAAACTAAATTGGTTTGCTCTTTATTTTTGCTTTCATTGAAAGAGTGGATTGGGTGTTTATTATCGCTTGTTCATTTGGTTTTTGAATTTTTGTACTCTCATTGTCATAGTGTGAGTCCTTTTTTAAAAGTGAACAACAAGTTTTTCTTTCAAAAAATTCTTTTCGTTTTAGAAAACATTGAAAATCAAATTATTGAGATTGTTGAAGTGTTTGAAAAAGATACAATAGAGAATTGTCATTTGATAAGTGATTGTTTGCATTTGCATTTTAAAGGAAATTTTGCATTGTAGTTCAAGGTTGATCTGTAAAACTTTCTCTCTCTCCCATACATAGGATTCATTGAACGAAAAGTGATATATTTCATTCTCATCCTTGCATTGTTGGGTCAGAGTCATACAACATAAGTTTCATTTCCGTTACCTTTGAGTAAACAACAGCTCTTAATAACACTGCGTAATCATAAAATTCATCTAGTAACTCTTTTCTAGGGCTCTTTTACATCAACATTTAGCTAGGCTAGCGCTTTGGAGTAGGAAGAGAGATACACTCTCCAAAAGCACAAAACACACAATAGCATCTTGTGTTAGGGAGTGTTAAATTCCATTTGCAACATCTTGTCTTGGAAAGCCCTTGTCACATAAGGGTCAAGCACGAGGTCGCATTGGTATTGGAAGAGTTACTCACCCTGCTTTGTTGGTATCAGTGTAGAGATTGCACGTATTATGGGGATCACTCGGAGGTATACCCACAATGATGAGTGGAATCCTTTTGAGTTGATTTCGGGCTAGATACCTTGCCCTTGCGTGTGGATCGGACTGTCGACTGTTCCCCCAGGCTTTATTGTTTTTGGTGGTGACCTTAGTGGCCTATCTCTCTAGGTTCTTACTCGAGGTGACTGTGGAGGGGAAAGTCTTCATGGTACCTAGAATTGACGTTGACCAAACTCACTCGGGCTCTTTGGAGGGTATACCCACGATTATGTGTGGGAGATTGCACCAGGGTGTAAGTCCGTTAAGCAGGTCGTCAGTGTAACTTTTCGACCCTAGCCCCACCCATTCTCGTCTCGTTGTTGCGACGTTGGATTTCATCACCAACTAGTGGCTTCGAAATTAGAAGGTCTTGTTTTCCTGGTGATTGCTTCCTAGATTTTGTTTACTAGCGTGTGTTGTTTGTTTCTCGAAGTTGACCACAGGATTTTCTTCGTGAAGTTTGTCACTTGTTTACAATAGCTCCCCCACGTCGTTAACATAGAATGCAAGGTTTGTCTCCAGAGCATCCTGAAGGCTCTCAACCCTTGTCTACAACTGCACCCAAGGGCTCTCCTCAGCCGAGTGAAGTCCAAGACGTTACCACACCACCAGTGGAACGAACTGACTCTCTAGAACACTTTCAGATTACTAATACTCGAGAGGACTTTCAACTTCACCCCGATTCTGAGAGACGTTTTAGGTGAGTAAACTCTTCTGGAGACTTAATTGTTGTGTATTCTGGATCTCTGTCTGGACCTGGGGAACAAGATCCTTTTTGGTCTATGGGATTTTTTCGACGGGACCTTTTTGGTCCTGGTTCACCTATGGTCTCCAAAATCAACCCCCCTGTGGTTGCTGAGCCAGAGACTGTACCATTGACTACCACTTATCACTTTACCATCCCTGCCGAAATGGCCCATCTTATAGCTACTACGAGTGTTCCAACAGGGTTTACTGAGGCTAATCGTGCTCCTATAAACACGCAACGAATGCCCAATGTCACTCTGACACTACCACCCGGATACCATGCGTTGAATGCTTCCATTCCAACATCTCCACAAACTCCATCCAGTTCTCCAGGTGGTTCTTCTTCTCCTGGGCACCCTATTCCCGGTTTTATTCCAACACTCCCTCAATTTCCTTCTGGGAGACCTTTCTTATCTCCCCATGGAAATCCTAATCCTAGTCGCACTATCCCATCCATTACACCAAACTTGCAGATTCCCATTGGTGGACAAGGTGGTACGATTCAACTTCCTCTTACTGGACACATTCCAATTACTACACAACCTTCGATTGGGACACAACTTCCGGTTGGAACACCACCTGCGATAGGGGGACCAACCCCACCTTTTGGACAAAATATACCTCCCTCTTTGGCCCAATATTGGAATCAGATGATACAAAATCCTCCTCAAACGACTGGGGGGAAGTAGTTGCCTGTCCCTACTATAGGCCAACCATATCCAGGTATACCCAATCCTATTTGGGGTCCGAATGCTCAAACTCATGTCCCCGCTCAAGGTTACAATCCTTGGAGCTCCTATCCTCTCCAACCACCACCAAATCTGCCTGGGTCTTCCCATTATGCACAGACCGCTTACAATCCTACTGGTTTGCCGACAAGACTTCCACCCCAAAGCCACCAATACCCGTAGGTGAATCGACAGTTACCTTTTCTTGCTACTTTGGATTTGCTGGATTTGTCACAGATTTGAAATGATCCTATTCGTCACTCTCCCCAATGGCCTGTTATTCCATCCAAGCTTCCATTGGACATTCCTAAATTCGACGACAAAGTGGGAGAGGACCCAAACAATCACATTATGACTTTTCACCTATGGTGTTCATCCAACTCATTGATGGATGGCTCTATTCGTTTACGTCTTTTTCAACGAACCCTTACTGGTTCTGCTGCGAAGTGGTATATTGAATTGCCACGAGGTTTATTATCTGATTTCAACACCCTAGCTATGGCTTTCCTTATGCATTACCAGTTACCGATCCGTTATGATACCGGGACTGAGATTTTGACTTCCTTCAAACAGACTAAAGGCACTCATATATCTGATCATATCCATGAGTGGCGAAGGAGACGACGTCTCATTAAACTTGAACTCCCCGATCAATTATTGGCAGAATGGTTTACAAAATCATTTGTGAACGAAATTGGTAAGGACATTTCCATGGGTGGCGTTGTCACGGAGGAGCAGGCTATAAGTCGTGCTCAATATATTGATCTTGTTTATTCACAAACGGGGACCCTTTACGATTTATTGCCTGATTTACCTCGTCCTAATACTTCCAGTACTTCAACTACTTCCACTGCCTCGCATGCAGCTGATGGTGTGATTGGTACTGCCGAAACCCAATCACATTCCGTTTCAAGCACCACCCCAAAATCTGCTTCTTCTAATGTTCAAAATGCTCCGTCTCCTGCCACTCCCACCGGCAAGACTTCTGAGGTAAATGCTGTCCAATCTACCCCAGCTGGTAAAAACAAATCTAAAAAGGGGAGAGGTAAGAATAAGGAGGGAAAAAATAACAATCCAACAGAGCAAACTAAAACCACTCCTGTTGATGATTGGGATAAGAACAAACCATGATACCCTTGCCTTATCTGTGGTGATGATCACTACACGAAGGATTGTCCACGACGTGCCAAGGTCACTAAGTTCCTTCAAGAAGCTCCAAAAATTTCTACACCAACTATCTTGTCTCAACCCTTCCCGTCTCAACAACAGGCTCAGTTGGTCATTCATGACCAACCCTCCTCTTCTATGACATCATATGTTTTGATGTGTACTAGTGATTCTAAGCAAAACAACGTTGCACTCACTACTCGAGCCAAAGATTTTTCTCCATCTAAGGAGAAGGTTGATGATTTACCTCCTTCGTTGGTCCAACCCTCTCCCGCGACTCCACCTACTAACGGTCCTATTCATCTTGAATGACTGAGCCTTGATACGGTTCTGCGACCACCCCCAAAAGGTGTTGTTAAGAAATCGACTTTCAATCCTCATGCTCGTGCGGCCCAAAACTACAACATTGTTGAAGATCTGGCCCAGGCACCTTTAGCGATGTCAGCCCTTGAAGTCCTTCAGTCTTGTCCTGCACAACAGAAGGCACTGTTGAAAGCTATATGTGGAATTGACCCGAAAGATATGAATTTGATAGTCTTTGACTTGGAAGATCACATTCCAAGGTTACCCCCTCAACTCGCATTTCAAATACAAGTGGTTGTCTCCGACAAAAACATTTTCCGAACTATTATCAATGAGGGTGCCTCGACGTGTGTTATGTGTCTTGCTTGTTGGAAAGCCATTGGCTCTCCTCCTTTGAATGAATCCTAGAACACTCTTAAAGCCTTCAATGGCTCCGGTTTTAAGCCCTACGGTGTTCTTCCTTCGTTTCCCATCTTGTTAGAAGGTAAAACGGTCCAAGTAGAAGTGGAAGTCTTTGACGCTCCCCTTGATTATAATCTTCTGCTTGGCTGCAGCTGAATCGATTCCATGCGTGTCGTTGTGTCGACACTTTTCCGTGTAGTACGTTTCCCTCATCAAGGAAAGGTTGTTACCGTCGACCAACTTGCCTTTTTCAATTCTGATACACGTACTGGCAACGTACCGTTTATTTATAAAACCCCACCGAGTTATGAGAACGTCGATGTAGGCCTTTTAAAGGACTCCTCATTAATGGGTACTTTCCCCATTCCACCCCCCGATGTTCCATGCCCATCTGTTGCTTCTATTAACATGATCTCCATAGTGCCTCATGAACTTCCTACGTCTCATGACCCTTGGATAGTCCCTGATCCTGAAGATCATCTTCGTTTCAGCGACGCAATGCCATTAAGTCCGGTCGAATCCGCCTACCAGGCCATTCAATTGGCAACACCTTCTACCCTCTCTCTTGATGAGTTGTCTCCCGATCCTTTTCGTGTTATTTTTCCCACTGATGAGATGATCATGTCCGTTATGGAGGACACCCCTTGGGATGATGGGCATCATCGTTCCATACTTTTTCTGGAGCAACATACTCTTGAGAACTACCAACGGATTTCGACTCCATCGACCGTTGTTGTCATCTCGACGGTTCCTGCGACTACACACGATATGTTTGCTGAACGGAACTTAAGTAATATCTCGCCCACGATTCCCATTGACATATTCATTAAACCTGGGATTGTTGAAAATGTTCATATTGGAGCTTCATGTTCTTCCGACGAAATTGTCACCTATATGTCTCTTTTCAAATAATTTCGTGACATCTTCGCCTGGAGCTATGAAGAGATGCCAGGTATCGACCCTGATATTGTTGTACATGAGATCAAGACATACCCCGGAGATAAACCTGTCCGGCAACGTCTTCGTCTAGTTCACCCACGTAAAGTGGCTTCTATCAAGCTCGAAGTTGAAAAACTTTTGAAAGCCGGATTTATTTATCCGGTGGCTCTTACAGAATGGGTTTCCAATCCTGTCCTGATTGACAAGAAAGGATGAAGTATTTGAGTGTGTGTTGATTATAGGGATATTAACAAAGCTTGTCCCAAAGACAACTTTCCTACCCCCTTCGTCGATCAGATTGTCGATGATTGTGCTGGAAGTGAAATTTTCTCTCTCATGGTTGGTTTCTTTGGCTATAATCAAATTAACATTGCTCCTGAGGATCAACATAAGACTGCTTTTATTTGTCCTTGGGGTACTTTTGCCTATCGGAAACTCCCTTTCGGACTTAAGAATGTGAGCGGAACTTTTCAACGCGCTATGTCTTATGCTTTTCATGATATCAAGCATATCGTTCAACCCTATTTGGACGATTTACCTGCTCATTTTATGCGCAGAGTCGATCACCCTACCCACCTCCAAGCTATTTTTGTTTGCTGCTGGTTCTATCGTATATGTTTAAATCCTCATAAATGCATTTTTTGTGTCGAATCCGGTTGTCTTCTAGGTTTTATCGTTTCGCGTCAAGGGATCTGGGTGGATCCTATTAAGGTTGAGGCGATCCTTAATCTCCCTCCTCCTTCTACACTGCGCCAGTTGCAAAGTTTACAGGGGAAAGCAAACTTTCTTCGTCGTTTTATCCCTAATTACGTCGAGATCACTCGTGGTTTTACGTGGCTACTAAAGAAAGATTCAGAGTTCATCTGGGATACTATTGCCAACAATGCTTTTGAAGCTTTGAAGTTGTCCCTAACACGAGCTCCACTTCTCTTTCCTCCCGATTACAGTCGCGATTATTTCCTTTATCTTTCTGCCTCGGAGTATACTATTGGCATGGTTCTCGTCCAAGAAGATGATGCGCACGACGAACATGTGGTTTACTACTTGAGTTGAAGTCTCACACCAACTGAAATCAAGTATCAACATGTCGAAAAATTGGCCTTGGCTACCATTCAAGCCGTCCAACGCTTCCGACACTATATCCTCTCACACAAGATTATGGTGATTTCTCATTGCAACCCTATGCAACATATTTTGACACGTCAATTTCTAGGGGGAAAATACTCCAAATGGATTGTCATACTCCAGGAGTTTGATTTGGAATTCAACCGCGCCAAGTCCAAGAAATCCTTAGTTTTTGCTGAGTTGATATGCGATTTTCCTCACTCTGCAACGGAAAATGTAGCAGTTGATTCATTACCCGATGAATCTCTTTTCCTTATTAGCACTGATGATCTTTGGTATGGGGATATCATTATATATCTCCAAACCCAGACTTTTCGGCCTACTTTGTCTAGTACTGAACGATGTCGCATCCGCTATCAAGCTCGTCAATACATTATTCTTGGGGATACTCTTTATCGTCGGGGGATTGACTCTATTTTTTGATGTTGTCTAACGTTCGACGAAGCCAAGAAAGCTCTGAATGACTGCCATTCCAGAGCATGTGGTGGTCATATGTCTGGGTATGCTACTACCCAGAAGATTTTACGCGTAGGGTATTTTTGGCCTTCTTTGTTTAACGACTGCATTACTGCCGTTCAGAAATGCCATGCCTGCCAGACCTACAATAAGAAAATTCGGTCACATCCTGCTCCTCTTCATCCTGTGGTCTCAGTCGGTCCTTTTGCGAAATGGGGCATTGATTTCATGACATGTCACCCTCACTCGGCCGGGGGGCATGGTTACATCATTGTAGCCATTGATTACTTTACGAAATGGGCCGAGGTGATGCCGACATTCGATAATACTGGAAATACCGCAACTTTGTTTCTTTTTAACCATGTCATAACTCGTTTTGGTGTTCCCCAAGCTATCATCACTGATCACGGTAGCCACTTTAGGAATTTTATGATGTCTGAACTTACAGAAAAGTTAGGTCTTCGTCATGATAACTCAATGCCCTATTATCCACAAGCTAATGGTCAAGTCGAAGCGATCAACAAAGTTCTCATAACTATGGTCCGACGAATGATAGGAATTCATAAAACAAGTTGGCACACAATGTTTTTTTCAGCATTGTGGGCATACCGGACATCTGTCAAGTCTGCTACTGGGTTTACGCCTTTTTGATTAGTCTATGGTGTGGAAGCCATTCTTCCTATAGAATGCGAGATACCCTCTCTGAAGCTAGCTGTCGAACTCCTACCCAACACTTCTGTTGAAGAAGAATTTCTATTGTATCTTATGCGATTAGATGAAACTCGACATGATGCCACCCTAGTCATAGAAGCTCAGAAAAAGTGTGTCAAGGCCCAATATGAAAATCATGTCAAGCCTTGCATTTTTTCCGAAGGTGATCTTGTTCTTCTCTATGAACAAGATCGAGATATGTTAGGAGCTGGGAAATTTGAACCTATGTGGTGAGGTCCTTATATTGTTCACCGAGTTTTAGAAAAAGGAGCATATGAGTTGGTCGATTACGGTGGTATCCCTTTGAGTGAACAAGTACTTGAAGAAGTACTATGCATAAATCATCCGTGCACAAGTACTTGTATTTTATTGTATCATACGTTTTGTGTGTTACTATAGTTTTCTTTTGTCGTTATCTGGTCTCTGCCCTTATGTGACATGGTGTGTGATTTCCAGATGTCAGAGTCTTCGCTACCCTATATTGGCTTCGCTGATGGCACTAGCCGTAGTACTCAGAACCTTGCTTCCACTGCGTGGGCAATCTATACCCCAACAAACGAACTTGTATCTTTACGAGGTGTGTGCCTCGACTGTGTGACCAACAACATTGCAGAGTATAGCGTCGTTATTGAATTATTGGTTGATGCTATCTCACTCGGAATTCGTCATTTGGTTGTGCGACTTGACTCGCATCTTGTAGTACTAAAGTTAAGTAATATCTACTCTATTCGAAGTCCTACTTTGTTACGGGTGTATTTGAGAATTCACCTCTTGGAATGTTATTTTGATCACATTGAATATAAACATATTCCTAGATGTCTAAATACATTAACATATGCAATGGCTAATTATGTATTGGAAATACATTTGAATCATTTATAAATCAAACACATAGAAATTCACACAATATAAAGTAAACCGGTAGAAGTCGTCTGTATATATAACGATCAAAAGAGTTTTTTACAAAAAGTTTGTCCGAAGACCAAAATGTCAAAAATTGAAGCTTATAACTTCTACAAAGTGACGTCATGGATGGCGTTCACGGTAACACACGACTGCCCTAGAAACCCTACAGAGCAGTCGACTCATAGATGCTGATACCCCTACAGTGTGACGCTGATCACATCATGGAACCTCTTCCAGAGTCATGTCTAGAATGTCTGCAGTCAGGCCCTCTAGATTCTGTTCCACCACTTGATAATCCTCAACATACTGAGGTGTTGCCGTTACCTCTCCTCGCCGCTGGATGGGAGAAGTGTTGGGAGGTCTGTATGGCCCAACATCTGTGTTATCAACAAACGATTTTGTATTAGTCTTTGGACGAACATATAAAACAAAAACATTTGAATATGATAAAAAATTCAAAAACATTTAAAAAGAGAAAAATGCGTGTACTTCTTACCAAGGTCACCCCAATGAGTATCCTCTGGTAGTGCTAAGTCCGGATCTCCTCAAAAATCCAACCCGACATAAGCATAGTCATCAACCATCAACATCTGGGTTTGAAGCCAGTCAAAGAAAGTATCATCGTACTTGATGATCGGTCCTGCTACGTGCCGGGCCATGAGCCAACACCATCTCAGCATCCTTGGATCCCTGGGACCCGGTATATTCCACTCAACCTACAGTCTCAGTACGGGAACCCTCTCAAGGAAGAAGTACACCAAAAAAGATCCATACCCGAATTGCTTTAGGTCACCTCGCCTACATTTGGTCAATTGCTTTTTGATACTGCGAAGCACAGCATCCGCCCAGTTGAACACCCGAGGCTCAGTACACTCAACAACATACTGGAAGTAACTCTGTAATGCCATGTGAGGAGCAGAACTCCCAGCCATCCGAGCTATAGTGAAAAGGATAGTACGGAGGGTCAAGTCTTGTACCCCTCAGATAGCTACTTTTCCTTTCTTTCTCTCAGCCTTGGGAACGCAGTATAAATTGCGGTACTCACTCATCTTTAACCCACCACCTCTACTACCAGTCAGGCTCACATAGTACCCGCGCCGGGACAATCCAGTCAAAAAGTAAATGTCCTCAATTTATAAGGACAGTGTGTGAGCCCCCACATGAAACAAATGCTGATCAGGGTCCCACATACGCACCAGGTACTCTAATAGTCTGATTTTGGCCCTCATGCCCGGAATGCGAAAGTACTTCAAGAGCCCATAGTCTCTCAAAGAAGCTATTGTAGGTGGATGATTTTCAGCCATTGCATTATCCTCTTCATGTTCTCTTTTGCGCCACTCAAGCACCATGTTGATGGCCAATTATCTGCATAAGGAACACAATAAGAGGATTAACAACTTTTTTCATGCTTTGGATCTTTTTCATTGGGTAAAAATTTAATTTTTTTTTTGAGCTTTTCGGTTCTCGCAGGTGCCCTGTGTGCACAGTGTGAGAACCTCGCAGGCTATCCACGGGCAACCTGCAAGAATCATCCATTCTTGCAGGGCCCGTGAAGCCTGCCTGCGAGAATGACAACGTGCATGTAGGGCTTGGAAAATCAACTTAAAACTGAAAGTTTAACCGATGGAATTACAAAATTAAACCATGAAAGTGTTAGGGACGAATATCTTACCTAACTGTCGCAGACGGCTCGCTGAATGGTCTCTTGTAGCTCCGGAAATCTGACACCGAACTTGGAGGGTAAAAGAGGGGTTTTTTGAGCTCAATAGTGGAAATGTAAAAATGATGTGGTAAAAAGAGTATTTACTCCTTTTATTTACTTTTACTATATCATTTTGGTTTTTTATGCTTATTTATATATTAAACCATAATCCCTAATGTCATGTTGAGTGTAACTCTTGCAGGCACGATGACTTTGATAATCAAATATTGGGATATGGACATAGTTTTTCTTTTTCCATCGTGTGTTTTGATTGTTTTTTATGGTTTTTACATAAAACCTCGAGCATCATTTTTGTCCGTTCTTACACTCGTAAATACATGAGAACGTGATCGAGCATACTTTTATCACTTTTTTTGGGCTCAACAAGTTTATACGAAAAAGGAACCCCCTTGAGTCCTCTTTAAGCTCTTTTCAGACTCTCTAAACATGAAAAGATCGCCGAGCGACCTTGCTATTTTCACGCTCGATAAAGTATTTGAAGTAAGCATCTAGTGAGCGATAATTTATCTCTTTTTTGGTCTCATCCAGACTATTTTACGAAAAAGGAACTGAGAGAGTTCTCTTTTAAGTGTTTTTCCAAACTCTATAATCATGAAAAACCTTCGAGTTTTCTAGCTCTGGACTCGTTAAACAAACATTGCCAGACCCGTGATGGGACCGAACCACTCCTTCTTAGGGTTCGTTAAATATACTCCGAGGGACTCGTCCGAAGGATGAGCTTATATCAACAAGCATATGTTATCCTCCTCAAGCTTGCGTAAAAATAAAGAGGTACTCGCTAGAAATGGTGGGGGAAAATTTGGGAAAGGGATATGTTTTCATCTCCGTATTAATTGGCAGTAAGTGTCGCTCTTGAACATGACACCCCTTATTCATCATTTGAAGCCAGTTTGGGAAATCCATTTGTCTTTCATTTGATTTGATTACAAGGTCATTCCCTGTGTTGTCTTTGAGTCAATGCTGCCAAATCATTGGTCGTGTCGTTCATATGTTCAAGAGAAGTCCATCTGAAACCTATATTGAGTCACCCATTTGCAATTGTCCATTCTTTCCATGTCAGCCTTCCTTGTGTCCGGTCCAATTTGCAAAATGCTCTGTTTCACCTTCAAAATCTATTACTCATTTCATGTCATTGACGGGGGATACATCGAGGCCCTCCCGTGACAATTTTTGTTCCGTCGACTTCAGCTCATTATTTGGAATCAAGACTTAGAAATTATTTGGTACCTTGGAACTTTCATGCCTCAATGGTAGGTTTCCTCGCTTTCGACAGTGGGTTTACATCATTGACCCCTGATCGAAATATTCCATCGCATGTTCGACTTCAAATCATTTATTCACACTCGATGGATTGTACTATAGTACCTTGGGAGTCATTGACATCAATGGTGATTTTCCTCGCACTTGTTAACGGTTTCATCAATGACCGGTAATCAAGTGGTTTCTACCATGTTCGACTTCAACACATGTAATCACATGGTTAGATTCGTATTTTGGGCCACGAGATTGAAGACCCTGGATATCATCTTTGCAATCCAGGTTGTGATGGAGTATGTATAATTTGCAACACATAGATCCACTGTGTATGTCTTGTGGCTATGTCGTCTTGATTTGAAATTTCTCACATAGATCCACAATGTATTCTGGTGGCTATGCTATATTTTGACGGCATGGATCCACAGTGTATGATTGGTGGCCATGACCCATGTCTATAATGTCATCAGTCTGTGATATGAGTATGGGAATGCCTACCTTAGAATTGGCATATATTCTATTCTGCAGATGCTTGGTTGTTCGCAGGTTTCCGATTAGGTATGCTTCTGGTTCCCGACACACACATACAGCTTACAAAGTCTATCGTCTATCACTGGTTCCAACCTCATACTTTGGGGGGCATTATGTTACCCATGATTTTGGTCATCATGATGATGTATTGATGATGGTGTACTCAGGCTCTTCATAAGAACTTTCTCTTGAGAAAAAGTTATATTCATCTCTTCCAGAAAACTCATTTTTGAATACTGTTCGCAGGCTGCTAGTATATTTGCCTGCGAGAATGCATGATTCTCGCAGGCTGCCTTAAGCCAAGGTGTGAGAAGTTCACACTGTGTTGAACTTCTAGGGTGTGAACTCTTTCTAAAGCAAGGAAGAAGATGAATTCTCGATGCTTCTAGAAGGATGAGATGACATTCGAATGGTTATCCTAGTACTGGATTCTCTGATATTTTGGGATCTTTCTTATCCAAGTAACTAATTCATTCTCTCCTATATATTGAGTGAATTCTCATGGAAAAGGTTAAGCAAGATTCATTGGAGAATTGGTGAAAAGAATTGTGTCAAGGAATGATGCTACAATAGCTTGGAGACTCCAGCAAGTTCATCTAAAGGAGTTGATTTTCTTCATGCAAGTGAGCAAGTGTGTGTGTCGGAGCCAAGGGCCATCGAAAGGAATTTTGCGACATCAAGGCTCAGGTTGTAATCTTTACTTTCCATTAATATGATACAGTAATATGACCCTTTCCCATAAAGCTAATTCCACTTTTGTGTATAATTCCTTGATCATATACATAGATTGACTGTTGAATAGATTGTGCTTTCTTCACTTTGGTTGGTTTGTGTTGTCTTGGTCTTGAATGCACGAGAGAAATGGAGCGAAGCGGGAGCAACAAAGACCAAAGGAAGTGATAATAAGGTATGTTATTTGATCTTGCCTTCTATTTAATTCAATGGTCAAAATCTAGGGAAAGAGTCATGTTCTGTCTTGCTTTGTTCTAGATCCAGGTGGATCTAGGGAGATCGGTTTGTGTCCGCACTTACGAATTTATACAATAACATCCATATGAGGGAAAAGGTGATTTTTATGACTCCCTTCACATAACATAAACGAGAACCTGACTCTACTTTTCTTCTTCCCAATGGTATCCTGACTAGTTGATGGGAAGTCATCAACATGTTGTTTAGAGGTTGATGACATGGGTTGGCGAGGGTATGTAGACCATGCTTCTATAAACTTGGATAGACCAGGGAAATCCTTAAGAATATGGATACCTTTACAAATCTTGCAAGGGTACTTGGGCTTACAGGTTGTTTGGGTGATCTTGGCATCATCAACACTTCTAGTACGATTATCAGTAACTGGTTGTTTTCCAACATGTCTGGCAGTGGTTGGAAGCTTGGACCCTTGCTTGTTTTTATTCTTCTTAATCTTCATTTTCTTCTTCCTCTTATGCACTGGGTTACTAGCGTCATAGCTTTCACTCGACGAAGAATATGAAAGATAAGAATACCTTTCAAGTGAAGAATGCGAAGAAGATATTACTGGTGAAGAAGGTGAAGGATAAACATGAGGTTGATGTTCTTGGGGGGAAGTGCTTAAAACCAAAGCACTTGTTGCATTCGGGATTACCTGAGTGGAAAAAAACCATACCGGTAATCCAATTGTGAGACCTGGAAGGCTCAAAGTAGCGATGTAAGGAGGATCAACGTTTCCGTAAGAAGGAAAAAAAAAGGCTCCCCCAGAGCAGGGGGTGCTTCATTGGTCGTTTCAGGAACTGAAGCCATTAAATAAATATCCAAACTAAAGTATACCAAGGAAAAAAAACAACACACGCTAAAAATCTAGGAAGAAAACAAGCAGACAAAACTTTCTTACAATGAACACACTAGTTGGTGATGAAATCCAACGTCGCATGAATAATGTACGAAGGCTCTAAGATAGAGCGGGTGGAAAAGTTACGTTGACGACTTGCTTATCAGACTTATTCCTTGGTGCAAGCGCCCACACATAATCGTTGGTATACCCTCCAAGGAGCTCGAGTGAGTTTGGACAACATCGATTCTAGGTACCATGAAGACTTTCCCCTCTACAATCACCTCGTGTAAAGACCCTAAAGAGAAAGGCCACTAAGGTTACTAATTATGACAATGATGCTTGAGGAAACAATCGATAATTTGATCCATGCACAAAGGCAGGGTATCTAAGCTCGAAATCAACTCGAGAAGGTCCCCACATAATTTTCTTCTCAAGTGACCCCCAATAATACGCGCAATCTCTACACTAAGACCAACAAAGCAGGGTGAGTAACTATGCCCGCCCTAATGTGACCTAGTGATTGAACCTTGTGTTAGAAGGGATTCTCAGGACAAAATGTAGCAAGTGTATTTGAACTCTCCCTATCACAAGATACTATGTTTTTTTGCAGCTTTGGAAAGTTATATTTCACACATATTCCAAAGCCCTACAACTAATCTAATGTAGGTTTTCTACCAGAAAATATAAAAATGTCTAATCAATTTTTATAAGCGCTTTAATTTAAGGTTGTTGTTACTCAAGAGGAAAATGGCATGGAATAAATGATGTTTTGATCGACTCTAAACAATGCAAAGAAATGAGAATGCAAATATTTCACTTTGATGATAGCTATATTACGAGAAGGAGAAAACGTTTATCATTCCTAGATGTACAATGTTCCAAAATTTTATTAAACTCATCAATATCAAGAAATTTAAGAAATGATCCTAAGATACTGTACACCAATACAAAATTATTGCCCCCCCCCGGCCACGAGGGGGAAAGTTTTTTAAGAATTCAAGACCAAAAATGCCAAAAACCATGCAATTTCGCTACCTCAAATGCAAGGATGTCCCCAATCTAATGCAAAGAAAGAAATTAAAATTTTTTGTTTCAAATATATCTAAAAGAAATAGAAAATCACTTCAAAACAAAAAAAACCCAAACTAAGTTTCTCTTTCAACACAAATTATTCAGAAAAATAAGTGTTCTTTCATTAAACAATTCTAAAGAAAAACAATGCTTTTTACCTGAAAGACACTCAAAGCAAGAGACCAAATATTTCAAAAGAAAACAAAGCAAAAACCAAGAAAAAAACAGATAAAAGTAGATTCTAAGTTGTCAAGAAGATTGTAAAAATATCATAATCAATCTCAAAAATTCACCCCAAAGCTAAATCATAGATTTGGGTAAAGAAGAAATTTTTTTCTGTCCCTCCAAAATGCTTCTACAGGAATCATCACAAGTAAGGGTAACTACACAATGTGACGATCAAGGATTGTCGTGGGTAGGGGTAACTACATAGTGTGATGTCGTCGCACTGGCTTCCACAGACAGAGTGTGACGATTTCTGAGCATACAAATGTTTTACAGGGATCGTCACAGGCTGTAAAAAGACAGGGTGCAATGATGACTAACAACACAAGAAAAATAAAAAAAGACAGGATTTCCAAATGAATTTTCAAGACCAGAGAGTCAACATGGATCACCCAAAGAATCAACATGCAGAATACAAGCAGAAAAAGCAAGGAAACTAGACTAACTAGGAAACAATCATTTCCCTAGTATGGTCACCAATTTTGTTATTGGACATATCGGTAAGTGCAAACACAAATAGATCTCTCTAGTTTCACCCTGAAACTAGAAAAAAACAAGACAAAATATAAAACTTTCCCTAAGTTTTAATTATCAAGCATACTAACTAACAAGAGATAAATGAAAGGCCTTTTAAACGTTGTTTGTCCTTGCTAGTGTCATCCTCGCTCCATTCCAAGGCTTATGGGATGTTGAATTTGTAAAAAAACACAAGCCAACGAAGTGAAATAAACAAAATATACTCAACAAAACCTATGTAGGTGATCAAGGAGTCATACAATAAAATAAGACAATTAATGGGAAATAAATATATTGCTGTATTAAAAATATGGAAAGGAGAATAGAATCGAGGCCTTGATGTTGTAAGGTCCCTTCCAACAGTCCCTTTCTTCCCACACACTTCTGATCCATGAATTCTGAGACCAACAATCTATCTTCACAAAGAAAAACTCAAAGCCACTCTAACCAAGCTAACAATCTCAAGCCAAATTTCCAAATCCAACTTTCTCCATGAGAGCCCCTCTCCTTTTATAAGCTAAAAAGGATAAGTTGACAAGGTTAGGATGATCCCACTAAACTAGAAAAGCGAGTAATATCCAAACCGATCAGAGGCCACCTCACCATGGAATCTTCTCCTTCTAGAAGCATCAAGAAGATGCTTGTTTTCCCACGTACGAAAATTGTTGCACCCTTAGAACTGAGTAAAGTGCGATGACAACGCAGGCTAGGTTTAGTACAACATGTGACGATCTAGGATCATCACACCCCTAGAACTGGATAGGGTGCGACGATACTCCTTATTAAGGTTTTTACAAAGGAAAATATGATTTCATCTCTGAGGCAAAGTTCTTCTCCCTTCTTTCCTCAGGAATTCAGGCCACTGATCCCTTTGAAGACAACATATAGGTTTACATCATTAACAGTCATAGGGATGAAGAAAATAATGTGTAACAAGGATTTCAACCATTGGGTCCCATGGATGTTGCACTACCCCTTGCGTCCACACATGAAGAATCATCACATGAGAAAACTGAAGCCGACAAAGCCACCTGGTCCATTGAACGAATCTAGCACATCCGCCAATAGGTTCATGATATTTTGCAGAAGTCCAATGCCAAGTACAAGCAATGCCTTGATCAACACCGTGTGCCACATAAGTTTTAGGTGGGAGATAAAGTTTGGCTACACTTGCAAAAAAGATTCCTTATAGGACCCCATCGGAATCTTCGTCCACTCCACTATGGCCCTTACACCATTAACAAGGATGTGGGTGACAATTCTTTTGAGCTCAACATTCCCCCCTTCCTTGGCTTGCACCCAATGTTTAATGTGGACCTTCTTCGACTATAATTTCCACCATTATTGGACACCTTAGAGATAACAGAACAGTTGACACCAGATCATACATACCCTACCCCCCTTTGGATTTGAATGTGTGACCTCCAAGGAGTAAACACATGCTCTTAACAATTAGGCCCACTTAGATTGTGTATAAGTTAAACAATTAATGATAAATGAGTCTAAGAAAAATTTAATCAATAATTCAACTAATGATATGTTATTTAGTATTTTTGTGGCCTTTTGTCACGGTGTATGAGAGTCCACTCCTCATTCTACCTTCTCAATGGATATCGTATTTGATCTGGGTGAATATAGGTGTCCACCCAAGTCTATAAATACACTTAGAAATGAATACACACCTTGTAAGTTTTACAATAATGTTTTAGCTCTTGAACTTCTGATGCATTTTCTAATCACTTCCCATGTGTTTTTGGCAATTGACATAGCTTGTGAATCTTTGAATTCCAAGTCAATAAAACACATAGGGTTTAGAAAAAGCTTTCTAATGGCCCAAGAAACACCCCAAATGGAGTTCATATGTGGAAGTTGTGGCCTTAGGAATTTGGCGTATCAACTACGTTTCTCAAGGCCCACATCCCTCTTGCCACCTCATCTCCTAGGGTTAGGGTTTTTTCCTCTTAGGGATTTATATTTTATGTTAAAAGGTAATTTCAGACTCTTGTGATGGGGATTTTTGTGAATGGGTGTATTTGACATATCTCTTTTCAAATATAAGTTAACACCATTCCAACCAATTTGTATTGCTTTGCATATTGTAGTGTTTTCACTATTTCATTCATTGATAGAGTTTGTCTTTCATTATATTAAGATGTTGTTTGCAATATCTTTTTTATATTTCCCTTGTTATTTCCATATTCATTTCATTCTCAACATAATTTGGATCATTTTTATTCTCTTCATAATAATTACAAACGTTTTTAAAGATAACTTTATCAATGACAAGCCTCCAAATTGTCCATTTTTATGGCACATCCTATAGGCGACATGTTTTTCCCTAAGCCAAGATCCGTATGTGAAATATTCAAGATTTTTAATCATCAATGAGGATATAGTGACATGTTCTTATCTATTTATGCATAATTTTCTTAATTTCCAAGGATGAATGTAATGATCTTGATGTTGAGTATTTTGTGATGATTTTTGCATATGTTATATGTGAATACTAATGTGATCTCCAAAGGATAAGAGTGCAAGAATTCAATCCACCAAGACTAGAGTGATCTCCTTAATTTATGACTCCATAATTTAAGGGATCGTGTCGCTTCACCATCTTCAGGAGTTATCGACATTTGAAGGAAACCTTGATGGCCTTAAATAATTCAAATCTTAGTTGATTTAGGAAATTTGAATTGTCCAAGAGGGAAATCACTCCCATATAACAACATGGATATTTCTAGGAGGTTATGGGATAACTTCCATCAATCAAGGGATTGATTGGAAGGCTTTGATAATACTCCTTTTCAAGTATAAATAAAAACATAAGATGATAGGATAGTTACTCTCCTTTTTGTATTGTCATTCATCTCTCTTTCTAATGGTAATTGTATTAGGAAGGAAAATTTATACCCTTATGTTTCATGATAGTTTATGAATGAAAGGAACATAATTTTGACTTCTAAGTATTACTTGTCTACAAGGGTTCTAGGAGCTTCCTTGGGTAGGGCCCACTCAATGAGAGCACTGCGAACCACTACCACCATTTCCTTTATGTCCTTTACTTATATTTTTATTCATAGACATACTTCTATAGTAAAACAAAACACTTGTCATTCTATATTAATATGTAGCAATTTAGAGATTCCTTTGTATTTTTTAACATTGTTTATATTTCTTTACTTCATATGTTTCATTTCAATAGTTTACATTAAAATGTTCATCACTTTGAAGTATATCTAATGAACTTACTGTGATTGCCAATAGGTGTAAGGATTGAGTGATCTAGTAGCAACCTTAGGATCATAGGTACATTCATTCATTAGGTTCATTAACCCAAGTCTTCACCCAATAAGTAGTGATTCTAAGACCCCTATTTTCCTTATAGATTGTCAAAGGAGTTAAGAGCAAAGGTCTTGAACTGAATTGTGTTAAAAGTCAAAGAGGGTAAACTATCAAAGTTGGGAATTATGCAATTTTCAAGTAATCTAGATTATACCTCTGTAATTGCATGTATAGAGCATATCAACTCATAAGTTTACATGATCCCTAGGTTGACGATTAAAGTGAGTTGAGGGATTCAATATTTATTTCTACGATTCTTTGACTTGACGATCAACATCTATTGGTTTTGTTTTCATTTTCTTTCCACTTTAGGGATTTTGTTGGTGAACTTAGTGAATTTGTTTAGAACCATAGGAAGTGAAGTCAACTCTAAATTTAAATAAACATACATAATAAATAGAAAATCTAAAGGGATATAAATATGAGTGACTAAAAAAGAGAGTATCTTGAACACATTTCATCTATTTGGTATCTCCTCCTCTTTATATTCTTGGAGAATCTATGAAGGAACCATCTATCACTAAATTGTGTGTTTGAGAACCTTTTATGTAAATGTTGCAATGATATTTGTTTATTAGAATTACTTGTTTTAGCCCAATTTTTGTGGTATTGTTTTGACCACTCCCTAGTGACAATGCCAAAAATTTCATGATGGGGAATTTTTCCACTTCCATATTTTAAAACCTCTCCTTGCAATTCAAATTGTACAGATTCATATGTTGATTCTTTGTCTTTTGATAAGATATATCTTCACCTAGATTCATCATCATCTCTATATCTCGTGATCAACATTAACATGCACATCATAAAATGAATAAGTACCATGAAAACCTAGTATATTAGATTCAATATTGTACAATATAAGTTTTACTAAAAAATGGAAGATATTGTACCTTGGATAACATGTGTAGAGAGAATATGAATGAGAATTGTTGCACTTGATCCCATGTCACACATATAATCCTCACCTATATACCATTTCTCCTTTTATGCTAGACCATTTAAATTTTTTCTAAAATTTTAATAAACTTTACATTTCTTCAATGGAAACATAATATAATAGTAACAATTAGAATTATAAATGCAACTCGTCATGAAATAAATACATATTTTTCAATATTATATAACAATAATAAAGTGTTTAATTACAATTCTTCGGGTTCACTTTTACTTCATTAAGTGTGTTTGATTTACTCATTCTTCTACGATGTTCATCATCTCTTTCCCTGCCCCAAGCATCATTATCTGGTCCCATTAGTTGGGATCCCTATAATATGTGGATGTATTACAATGATATTCTACCAAGATAAGTACATGAAATCTATGGAATAAAACATATGCATAATTTGGCATGAGCATTGAAAATATACATGCATACCATCAACATATGCAGAGATGATTTGGTAATGAAAGATGATAATTAGAGGGGTAACTTTATGCAACTAGAACAATACTTATGAAACACATTTTCTTAAATGTTATAATTAATAAAAACTAGCTATCACACCATTATCAACACCATCATGACCTGCTCTCATGCAATGTATGCACTTGGATGTATATAATTGGATTTGTAAGAGTAGGAGGGGGACTATAATGCAATGCAAAAGAGGGGCTTGAGGGGATAATTTGCAACAATTTATTTTACTATAAAATAATGGGCATGTTTATTGGTATGTGAGACCTAAATTAGTGAATGATGGTTTATTTTAAGGGAAGAATAATAATAAGAAAAATTTATGAATAATAATATTATTTGGGTTATCTTACATGGTAAGAGGAAGAGAAAGAGAAGAAAAAGAATAAGAAGATAAATAGGAAATGGGAGAGGGATAAGAAAAAGAGAAAGAATGAGAGATGGAAGAAAAAATATGGGGAAAGGGGTAGAAAAGTGAAAACAAAGAAGGAGAGGGAAATGAAAAAATGGAAAAGGAAGAGGAGGGAAAGGGAGAAGAAAATGAAAAAGAAGTAAAAGGGGAGGAAATAAAAAGAGAAGTGGGGTAGATTGAGATAAGAAAATGAAGACTGGGGTGGGGTAGGGTAAGAAAGGGAAAACGAATAAAGAAGAGGGAGTAGAAGGAGGGGAAGATAGAGAGCAAGGAGAGGGAGTGGGATACAAAGAGGAAGGAGAAAGGGAGGGAGAAAAATAGAAAGAAGAAAAAGAGGAAGAAGAAGGAGAAGACGAGGGAGTGTAAGAAGGGGAATATTGATAGAGGACAAGAATAAGGACATGAAAGAGGAAGAAGGAGAGATATGTTGGAGGATTAGAGGATTAGGCAAATCAAAGAGATAGTATTCCAAGAGAGAGGTGGTGTCTAAATACCATTACAATGCTTAAACACAATTGAACATATCTCAACAAACATAGTAGTGTAAGTACCCAAAATAATTCCATACACAATACATACCACACATGTTCACCACTTGTTGTTTTCGATCGACCCATAAGTCCATCTTATATAGCACCAATATGCAACCAACTCCCTTAAAGTGAGGAAGATGAGGTCCGGTAACATAGATTGGTTAGGGTGCAACAAAATCCCTTATTTCTTCCTTGTTTTATGAACTAGTCGACCAATGGAATGCCTAGTCGACCATCTAGTCAATCCCTTAGCCGACCACTCAGTCGACTGATCAATTTACTATTTATTATCGATCGAATATCTCTAGAAGATACACAAGTGTGATGAACCTACATAGCCTATTGATATGAATCCCCCCATAATTCTAACATCTTGAAGTTCGAATAGATCTTGAAGTTTCACAAACTTAGCTTCTGAGAGAGGCTTCATAAAGATATTGGCAATCTGATCACTTGCCCTACGATAAACAAGATTCACAAAACTTTCTTGTACTAACTATCCAGACTTGGTGCATGCTCTCTCTATTGGGATATAAAAAATCTTAGTAAGAAAAATGAATAATTCAAGTTTTAGTTAAAATGCATATAATAATATTGATCAGGTGGTTTTTTAGCAACGATAAATGGATGCCATTTTATTATAATTAGTTCAAATTCAATTCTCAAGGTGCTCTTCATTATTCTTAGTGGACATAGGAAGACTCTATCTAAAAATCCTTTAAGTGATACATCTATTTAGTTTAAGTTTCTTTGATCAAGGAAACATTAGGGGAAATTTGAGGTCTAAAATGGGCTTCCTAAGGAAAATAATAAAATAGTAGTTAAAATAATAAAATAAGAGTTATAAATTTTCAAAGGAAAAGAAAGAAAACTAATTTTTTAAATCATATTTTCAACTTATCTCCTTATGGGTTTACTCAATTTTCAAGAGTGTTGAAAAGAAACACGTTTGTTTGTTTGTTTTTGTTTTTTCGTGTATTTCTAGTTTATCACACTGTGGATCTATCAAAAGTATGCATAATCGATACTTGTTGGATGTGAAATTTAATTCCACATCCAATGAGTGCCTACACTTGAAATTTGAGTAAACCTACAAAGAGATAAGTCAAAAATATGATTAAAAATGTAGTTTTGTTCCTTCCAAAAATATTTACCCTTATGGTTGACATCATCATCTTGAATCCCATTGGTTCTTTTAAATTTGATTTTTATAGTACATTTTTTTAAGGCCCATTTTTGACCTAAAAATTCTCCTAATGAGGGTTCACTTAACCAAATAAAATTGCTTTTTTAACACCGATAAGCTTATGTTAGTGTACATGCATCATTTTCCCTCACATGCATACTCATTTACCCATGCATGCATGAGCTAGTTCACTCCACCTTGTATGCATGGCCTAGTTCACTCCACCTTGCATGCATGAGCTAGTTCACTCCACCTTGTATGCATGGCCTAGTTCACTCCACCTTGCATGCATGAGCTAGTTCACTCCACTATGCATGTAGTTAAGCCTATCATAGTTGCATGACTAACTCTTATATATTGCATTCAATTGCATTGTATTGTAATGGATTATTTCATCTTTGGATGATTATTATTCTTTTAGAGGTTAACGAGAATTATGATTGCTCTATTATGCTCATCTTTTTTCTTCTTATAATTTGCTATTGTGTCACTCTTCTATTAGATTCTAGATCTTGTAGGTGTGCAACAATTTCTACAACTTAATGCTACCTATAGTTACTGACATGATACAAGTTGTGTGTGCAAAATACACACATGCATACATGCACACCCCACCACCATCCCTCCCTGGGGTGAGGGTATGCATGTGTGTGCCTAAGCACACACAATTGCATGCCCTCAGTGTTCGAGAGGGTAGGTGGGGGTTGAGAAGCACACCCTCACCCCTCGGGAAAGTGAGTGGTGAGTATGTGCATGTGTGTGGTTTGTTTAGGATTGATATAAACACAATTTCATTGTGCATTCTTTCACAATGCATTTTTTAATGTTTAAACCTTATGGATTAATGACGTAATTGATCTAGACAAAGTACCAAAATATGCATTCTGGACAACTACAAACATAAGCTAATTTAAAATTATAAAAACAACCCTAAACATGAAAAAACAAACAAACAAATAACTATGCTATTAAATTACATGCACATTCACAATTAAAACATAGATATAACATTAAAGCTCTTCCATTAATTATCAAAATTGAAAAAAAATAATATTACACCCAATAAAGAAGATTGATATATTGAGAAATCTCATATATTAAAGTTCTCAAAACTATAAAGCACAATCATAAACAATGTGAAGCACAATACCAAACAATGCACATCTGGAATTTGGAGCTTGGTACAAATATTTTTTTTATAACTAATATTTTGAATTATTGATATGACCCCTCGTCAAAGCCTTGAGGAAATTCAAATTGACAAGAGAAAATGTCAATTACTGTTCAATCTAAATCCATCTTCTCTATTATGATTATTGATTATTATTTTTATCTTCACTCAATTATCATCATGTCTTGTGTACATATATGATGATGTTTCGTTTTGTGTGTTGTGGAGGGACACATATATTAAAGTATTCAAATTGTATAATCTCACTCCTCGATGATGTACTCTTCCATGCCCATTTTCATGAATGAGCTATATGTTTTAAGGACAAGTGCATATTATTATAAATTATATCAGAGTTGATTGTTTTATTATTATTTCAAATTAAATGGTACACAATTATTAATAATTTACCAAAGTACATCTTATTATTATATTTGATACTTGATTGTTTTAATATTTAAAATTAAAACAATTCTTGATTGTTTTAATATTTAAAATTAAAACAATTCATAAATATTATGTATGGTTAGATTGTTAAATGGGGCGACCAGACATAATGTATAATTTTAATTATTTTATATGGAATATTAATTTACCAAAGTACATCTTATTATTATATTTGATACTTGATTGTTTTAATATTTAAAATTAAAATAATTCATAAATATATTATGTATGGTTAGATTGTTAAATGGGGTGACCACTGACATAATGTATAATTTTAATTATTTTATATGGAATATTAGAAGAAAGTGTGAGGTACAAAAGCAAAGTCATCGTCTTATCAAATAAACGACCACTTTAGACGTGGCCAAATGAGTCAGAAAGCATGGTAAACACTAGCATATTTTGTCCACTCCTAGAAATACATTTTTTTTCTATTTATCGTTCAGATTTATTGTGCATATCTTTAGTTTTAATATATTTAAAAAGGCATTAAGAAATTTTATTCATCTTAAAATATGTGTAAATTTTTAAATAAAAAATGTCATTATATGTATAAATTATATTTCATAATACGACAATTTTATAATTTTTATGAAATACAATCTTAAAAATAATATAACAAGACAAAGGTTATAGAGGTTGAGGAGGCATGCATTTTAGTTTCTTAATTAATTTTTGTGTTTGGTTTGTTTATTTTAGTCTTAATTGGTTATATGTTTTTGTTTTAAAGGTAGTTTTGAGTATATAACAGACAAGTGTAGTTTAAACATGGTTATATTTTTTTATTATTTTTGTTTAAAATTTGGTTAAAAATTTAGAAGAATTGTTGGAATCACAGATACCAATTGTCAAGATTGCACAATCTAGGTGCAATAAAGGTTTTGGAGGGTCCTGAATCCATTTATGCATTCAAAAATGCAATTTCAGCAATGGAAATTTGCAATTTGACCAAATATTATGTACACAAATTTGAATGATAATTGTTAGGAAAGTCCAAATCTTATAATCTTTATACTTCTTTGTAATAGACAAAGTTCTCTTCAACCCTCATCGATAATAAGAACTAGATATCTATGTTAAATTAGAAGGTCTTCCTAAACATATAATGAACAAGGTTCTCTTGATATCTCATGAATAATAAGAACGTGATATCTATGTTAAGTTACTTATTTATGTTTAAGTAAATTTAGCAATAGAGCAAAGATCATATTTAAAAAATCCATAAAGATTTAATGGTTTGGGATACTTTATTAAATATGTATATGTAAGAAAATGTAAATTTTGTTAGAAAATAACATTGTGAGAGAATGTTGTTATGTTTTTACTAGCATTATTACTTTCTTCTCTTTCTATACTTTTTTTTAACCTTATTGTTTTTACGATGATATGTAAAAATTACACTATATGTTTTTTTACATTCTCTATAACATTCTTTTTTCTTTCTCCTTTCTTTTACTCTTTAAATAAGACACTATATGTATGAAAGGGACATCTTGATGTATATGAAAAAGTAGTACTATTGACCCTTGAAGTGGACATAATATAATATCTTCTTCTTTTGCTTCATTATAATTAGTTATTTCTCATAGTACATTAGATTTGGTCATTCCTTGATAATGGATGTTAATAGCATAATTGTATGTACATCATTATATGTAAATAAAGTATTTTTCCAAATGATATTAAAGTAGCTTATTCTCAATATATACCTTGTGTAAATAAAGTATTTTTCCAAATGATATTAAAGTAGCTTATTCTCAATATATATCTTGTGTTTTGTTTTTTCCTTCCCACCAATTTTGCATTTTTTTAAGGAAAATTTTCTTTGACTCTCTCACTCACTTAGAAGTTTAATAATTAAAAAAAAAAGAAAAAATAAGACAGAAAAACCAACCCTTGTTGTAACACAAACCCTATTCATTATTGTTCATGTGCATATTCATTACTTTACCCAAGTAACCATACTACTACCTTTCTCTCAACCAACATAGGCCACATGACTGAGACACCATTATAGTGTGACTTATCGTCCAAAGTTTGATGCACTCAAGGATTTTCTTTGTAAAAAATGCTAAACATTCCTTGAGAATATATAGAATTTGCACACCCTTCATATTAGTACATTGGAAGGTGAGCTCCAACCTTAAGAAACTACCCAAATAAATTGACGAGACATTCACTTTCTTGAAACATGTCCAAGCATCAGGTCTCCCTACATGTCCTCACTACTACAACACACTTTGCATTAGTGTTTCCATTAGCATTGTTGGTGGTGTCTTTTTTTTTTCTTTTCATGACACAAAGTATGATGCACTTGGGGGCATCGTACTTTGCATCACTTTGGCATCGAAACTAAGAAAAATTGTGTCACATACATTGACACACGGCAGAGTTGATGTCTCTGTTGCATCAATATGAACATCAAATATGCAACTTTGCATTGTTGGGGAATTGTTTTTAGTGTCACCGATGCTGAATATGTTGACACTCTCTTAAATTGGCATCACTTTAGTATAAAATTAAGCAACATTTATTTTCCTTTGCATTAGGTATTGCATCTCATATGTCACTTATTGTGTCAATCACATTGATGCAACATATCATTCAATGTTTTAGCATTGTTTTGGCATTTCTACTATGTTGTTCATGTCTTTGTTGTGTCAATGGGGCATTGTTTTTTCTTGCATTGGATTCATATGAGTGTCATTTAAATTTTCTTTACATTAATGGGGGTGTTGTTTTAGGTTGCAATAGAATCGATCTTTTCAATACTATATTAATTTTACATCTTGTT
>ML833847.1:59456-72200 GCA_009831015.1 Picea engelmannii
AGGTTCCTTAAAAATAGGAGACCCTCAATAATGACTAATAAACATAGGAAAATAAGGTTGAAGATTGAGAGAGAACATCTATACTTGAGAGAGACAATGGTAGGAGGGGATGGATAGGGTTTGGATCGAGGAAAGAAGCAGATGAAAACATTGATACCATAGGTGAAAAGATAGTAAGGGATCAGGGGAGGAGCAAAACTAGCATAGCAATGGAGGGAAACAAAAAGGAGGCGACAGAACCTCAAGACATAGACACAGTAACCTAGAAAACAAAAGAAGGGAAAAATAAGAAGTCATTTAAGGAACCAGTGGCAAGGGGACCCATCTTGACTTCCAAAGACAAAGTGTTACAGGTGAATCCTCCTGCGGACAGGCAAATTCCGTCTTGGTCTCTGTACCCCTAATACCAAGACAAAAAGGGTGTTATCATTGGTCACTGACATCGTTTTATATCTAATTAAGCTAATCTATGAAGAGAAAGAAGAAAAGTGTACCTTTTTAATGGTGTTTGTCCTTGCGCAATCCAAGTTGAGCTTCAATCCTAAGCTCCTCGATAGGTCCTGTAGAAAAAACAAAGATACGACAAGCTTCATATTCTACTGATATTAGCTCGAAAATAGATCTATCTACTAGAGACAAGTTCATGTGAAACAAACACAAACTTGAAAGAAACATGCCAAGAATATATGTATATTAATGAGAAGAAATGAAGAGTACTTATAGACCTTTGATGAAGGTGTAGAAACTTCTTCCAGATCTCTTTGTCCAACCCCTTTGCTCAAGTAATCTACATTGATTATGCTTCAATGGTATCTCACTTATGGGATCACAAGTTTGATGCTTTCTATCTTCTACAATCTCTTGTCAATACCACCCATGAGATCATAAGTTTGGTATCTCCAATCTCTATCATGTCATGTGCTTTCACCATGAGGAGGCCTCCTTATATAACCTTCAAGAGGCCTAACCACTTGAGAGATATTTGGGATAAGTTGAGGATTCCTCTCCTTTATTTGTAGATCTTCCCTAAGATCATTCCTTGACCTCAGATTCGAATCCAACCACTTTCATAGATTTAGGGGATTCTTCCCTGATTTATCTCAAGAAACCAAAATTCTCTCAGAAAGGGCAGCACTCCCCCAAAAGGGTGCACAAAGAATTTCAACGCTCCCCCAAAGAAGGTTATGGAGCGTCGGCACTCCCTGACAGTGGGTAGGGGAGCGTTCCCCTTCAAAAATCATTTTTGAGTGGTTTTTCCAGTGGAAAAAGGCTTGTACTCCTTGTCAATTGATTTCTCCTCTTCAAAACTAGTCTTTGAGGTGTCTTAAGTGTCCTTATGATGTCATTAGAGAGACGACATATGCAAGATGACAATATGATGTTTGTGACACTTGTGACCAAAAATGTGACACTTGCAACACTGACGATGACGAAAATAGGTCATCATTGAAGTGAGTAATTTTGATGTGTAACAAAAAGGAAAGGACAAGGTCCAAATGACTCACAAAGCGGGACAAACCCAAGAACATGACAAAAAGATGCAAAACAGATGTTTAACTCATTTCATGTGTCGATATTTTTCCATACAATGTTGTATATAAAGTTGAGATTTCCATGGGGTGGAAATGTACAACTTGTTACATACAAAAAAAGATATTAAAAAAATATTTTCCTATTTAATTTAAAATTTCATAATTGTATTTATGTATAGATGAATTTTTTTCTTTCATGGTGTGAAAGATGATTGAATGTTAGTGCATTGAATTAGTTGCATACTAATGATCAATCTCATCAATATTTAAATATTTTAAAAATAATAATTAGTAAAAAAATTAATTACAATAATTAAAATTAATATTTCATAATAAAAATTCCTGAGATGGAGTGTCACGTAGTGAAGGGTGATAAATGTGGTGGTTGGGGGGGTGGGACTTGGGGCTACCACGTAGTGCGCACCTTGACAGCCAATTCCCATATTAACTCATCCCCCCATGAGAAATATTCTCATTGCGTACAACCGATGATGAATCTGCACTCTCTCCTCACTCCAGTTTTAATGGCGATGGTCAGCTTAATGGGTATGTCACCTAACGTACTCATGGTTTTTATCAGTGACAATAGGCTTAAGTGAATTCTTCTCCTACATCATGCTCACCTCCTCATTTCTCTTCGTGTTCTCACCCTGCACCAGTTGCTTTCCTCTGCTTCCCTCTGGTTTATTGCTCTTTTGGTTATGCCCCGCTAGAACGGGTGCCCCAATTGAGGCTATGATTAGTATTGTTCCTCTGGACACATGGAAAACATACCATTGATGGGCTCCTCACACAAAAACGATTTTAGAGGTTCTTCTTCGTCATTGTATTCTACTGCTCCGGGCATACAAGAACCTCCTCACTCTCCATGGTCTTGCCCAATTGAATGGTTTGACAGCTTTGGAAACTCCCTTGGCTTCGCTCCTGGGCCAATTCGATATATCTCCTCTACTTATAGCACTTCGGCTCAACCTCACACTCCCCAACACTGCAACTTCGACCTCCCCCCATGGTCACCTCTCAGCCTAGTAAGGATGCGTCTCTACCCCAATTCGGTCTGGTTGCGAACATGCCACATCTCATGGATCATGCTTCGCACCTTCGGCCAATCAAGGAAGCATCACAGCACAATCCCATATTGACTACGACCAGCCCTCCATATGAGGAATGTGCGTGGATTTTGGACACTGTGCACATTCTGCATGGCGTGGTCTTCGAGTTACACCATAATATGGTAGACATGAGATATAAGATGGACTTAATGGATCAATGGGGGGAATGTGTGACTACCCTTCTTCACTCCCTCTCCAATCCAAGGGCTAGTCCAGTGATAGTTATTCCGCCTGTGGTGGGCAACACGGGGATTATCTTGTTGAAGGACACAGCACCGGCTCCAGGCCATATGCCATGACCTCGAATACATGCTTCATTTTTTTCTGGTTTATGTCAGTTATTTATACCAAGTTTGTCAGTTTTCTTTTGGATTGTGACCTGTGCGGCAATATAGTGTCTAGACAGTCAATTTTTTCTTTTAAAACTAGTCTTTATGATTACAGTATTTCTTCGCTTAAAGGGATGGACTGGTGTCCCTACGGGGCAATCCAGGCTCTAAAACTAAGAACCAGTGTATGGGATTATAGCCTATTTTTGCTTAAGGGGTTGGACTGTTTTCCCTTCAAGGCAGTCCAAGCTCTAGAACTAAGAACCATCCGATTGTATGTTTCCCTTTATTGTGACAGGTAATATATAAATACTAACTTATAAAAAAAAAAATTGATAATAACAATTATTATTATTATTATTCAAATAATAATAATAATTAATAATAATATTTAAATTAATAATTGATTATTCTAATTAGAAATAATAACAATAACAAATTTAGATGTATTAATTATTACTAATCGAATATAATTAAACAATTAGTTGTTATTCAAATTACTATAATGAGTAATTCATCTAATATTGATGCATCTAATACAAAAATAGTGCAAAATAGACAAAACAATGAAGCACCTAATTCATATGCAATGCAAACATAATGCAACAATTATGTTACTAACATGCACACAACTCAAAAAGGACACAACCATGATGCTAAAATATTGCATCCATATTTTACATTAAAATATGTGACAACAAACGATGATAAGACACAACACCAACACATAGGAAAAAGCCTTGCATAGAAGAAGATACGAACAAGATGTAAAATTAATATAGTATTGAAAAGATCGATTCTATTGCAACCTAAAACAACACCCCCATTAATGTAAAGAAAATTTAAATGACACTCATATGAATCCAATGCAAGAAAAAACAATGCCCCATTGGAAAAAGTCTTGCATAGAAGAAGATACAAACAAGATGTAAAATTAATATAGTATTGAAAAGATCGATTCTATTGCAACCTAAAACAACACCCCCATTAATGTAAAGAAAATTTAAATGACACTCATATGAATCCAATGCAAGAAAAAACAATGCCCCATTGACACAACAAAGACATGAACAACATAGTAGAAATGCCAAAACAATGCTAAAACATTGAATGATATGTTGCATCAATGTGATTGACACAATAAGTGACATATGAGATGCAATACCTAATGCAAAGGAAAATAAATGTTGCTTAATTTTATACTAAAGTGATGCCAATTTAAGAGAGTGTCAACATATTCAGCATCGGTGACACTAAAAACAATTCCCCAACAATGCAAAGTTGCATATTTGATGTTCATATTGATGCAACAGAGACATCAACTCTGCCGTGTGTCAATGTATGTGACACAATTTTTCTTAGTTTCGATGCCAAAGTGATGCAAAGTACGATGCCCCCAAGTGCATCATACTTTGTGTCATGAAAAGAAAAAAAAAAGACACCACCAACAATGCTAATGGAAACACTAATGCAAAGTGTGTTGTAGTAGTGAGGACATGTAGGGAGACCTGATGCTTGGACATGTTTCAAGAAAGTGAATGTCTCGTCAATTTATTTGGGTAGTTTCTTAAGGTTGGAGCTCACCTTCCAATGTACTAATATGAAGGGTGTGCAAATTCTATATATTCTCAAGGAATGTTTAGCATTTTTTACAAAGAAAATCCTTGAGTGCATCAAACTTTGGACGATAAGTCACACTATAATGGTGTCTCAGTCATGTGGCCTATGTTGGTTGAGAGAAAGGTAGTAGTATGGTTACTTGGGTAAAGTAATGAATATGCACATGAACAATAATGAATAGGGTTTGTGTTACAACAAGGGTTGGTTTTTCTGTCTTATTTTTTCTTTTTTTTTTAATTATTAAACTTCTAAGTGAGTGAGAGAGTCAAAGAAAATTTTCCTTAAAAAAATGCAAAATTGGTGGGAAGGAAAAAACAAAACACAAGATATATATTGAGAATAAGCTACTTTAATATCATTTGGAAAAATACTTTATTTACACAAGGTATATATTGAGAATAAGCTACTTTAATATCATTTGGAAAAATACTTTATTTACATATAATGATGTACATACAATTATGCTATTAACATCCATTATCAAGGAATGACCAAATCTAATGTACTATGAGAAATAACTAATTATAATGAAGCAAAAGAAGAAGATATTATATTATGTCCACTTCAAGGGTCAATAGTACTACTTTTTCATATACATCAAGATGTCCCTTTCATACATATAGTGTCTTATTTAAAGAGTAAAAGAAAGGAGAAAGAAAAAAGAATGTTATAGAGAATGTAAAAAAACATATAGTGTAATTTTTACATATCATCGTAAAAACAATAAGGTTAAAAAAAAGTATAGAAAGAGAAGAAAGTAATAATGCTAGTAAAAACATAACAACATTCTCTCACAATGTTATTTTCTAACAAAATTTACATTTTCTTACATATACATATTTAATAAAGTATCCCAAACCATTAAATCTTTATGGATTTTTTAAATATGATCTTTGCTCTATTGCTAAATTTACTTAAACATAAATAAGTAACTTAACATAGATATCACGTTCTTATTATTCATGAGATATCAAGAGAACCTTGTTCATTATATGTTTAGGAAGACCTTCTAATTTAACATAGATATCTAGTTCTTATTATCGATGAGGGTTGAAGAGAACTTTGTCTATTACAAAGAAGTATAAAGATTATAAGATTTGGACTTTCCTAACAATTATCATTCAAATTTGTGTACATAATATTTGGTCAAATTGCAAATTTCCATTGCTGAAATTGCATTTTTGAATGCATAAATGGATTCAGGACCCTCCAAAACCTTTATTGCACCTAGATTGTGCAATCTTGACAATTGGTATCTGTGATTCCAACAATTCTTCTAAATTTTTAACCAAATTTTAAACAAAAATAATAAAAAAATATAACCATGTTTAAACTACACTTGTCTGTTATATACTCAAAACTACCTTTAAAACAAAAACATATAACCAATTAAGACTAAAATAAACAAACCAAACACAAAAATTAATTAAGAAACTAAAATGCATGCCTCCTCAACCTCTATAACCTTTGTCTTGTTATATTATTTTTAAGATTGTATTTCATAAAAATTATAAAATTGTCGTATTATGAAATATAATTTATACATATAATGACATTTTTTATTTAAAAATTTACACATATTTTAAGATGAATAAAATTTCTTAATGCCTTTTTAAATATATTAAAACTAAAGATATGCACAATAAATCTGAACGATAAATAGAAAAAAAATGTATTTCTAGGAGTGGACAAAATATGCTAGTGTTTACCATGCTTTCTGACTCATTTGGCCACGTCTAAAGTGGTCGTTTATTTGATAAGACGATGACTTTGCTTTTGTACCTCACACTTTCTTCTAATATTCCATATAAAATAATTAAAATTATACATTATGTCAGTGGTCACCCCATTTAACAATCTAACCATACATAATATATTTATGAATTATTTTAATTTTAAATATTAAAACAATCAAGTATCAAATATAATAATAAGATGTACTTTGGTAAATTAATATTCCATATAAAATAATTAAAATTATACATTATGTCTGGTCGCCCCATTTAACAATCTAACCATACATAATATTTATGAATTGTTTTAATTTTAAATATTAAAACAATCAAGAATTGTTTTAATTTTAAATATTAAAACAATCAAGTATCAAATATAATAATAAGATGTACTTTGGTAAATTATTAATAATTGTGTACCATTTAATTTGAAATAATAATAAAACAATCAACTCTGATATAATTTATAATAATATGCACTTGTCCTTAAAACATATAGCTCATTCATGAAAATGGGCATGGAAGAGTACATCATCGAGGAGTGAGATTATACAATTTGAATACTTTAATATATGTGTCCCTCCACAACACACAAAACGAAACATCATCATATATGTACACAAGACATGATGATAATTGAGTGAAGATAAAAATAATAATCAATAATCATAATAGAGAAGATGGATTTAGATTGAACAGTAATTGACATTTTCTCTTGTCAATTTGAATTTCCTCAAGGCTTTGACGAGGGGTCATATCAATAATTCAAAATATTAGTTATAAAAAAAATATTTGTACCAAGCTCCAAATTCCAGATGTGCATTGTTTGGTATTGTGCTTCACATTGTTTATGATTGTGCTTTATAGTTTTGAGAACTTTAATATATGAGATTTCTCAATATATCAATCTTCTTTATTGGGTGTAATATTATTTTTTTTCAATTTTGATAATTAATGGAAGAGCTTTAATGTTATATCTATGTTTTAATTGTGAATGTGCATGTAATTTAATAGCATAGTTATTTGTTTGTTTGTTTTTTCATGTTTAGGGTTGTTTTTATAATTTTAAATTAGCTTATGTTTGTAGTTGTCCAGAATGCATATTTTGGTACTTTGTCTAGATCAATTACGTCATTAATCCATAAGGTTTAAACATTAAAAAATGCATTGTGAAAGAATGCACAATGAAATTGTGTTTATATCAATCCTAAACAAACCACACACATGCACATACTCACCACTCACTTTCCCGAGGGGTGAGGGTGTGCTTCTCAACCCCCACCTACCCTCTCGAACACTGAGGGCATGCAATTGTGTGTGCTTAGGCACACACATGCATACCCTCACCCCAGGGAGGGATGGTGGTGGGGTGTGCATGTATGCATGTGTGTATTTTGCACACACAACTTGTATCATGTCAGTAACTATAGGTAGCATTAAGTTGTAGAAATTGTTGCACACCTACAAGATCTAGAATCTAATAGAAGAGTGACACAATAGCAAATTATAAGAAGAAAAAAGATGAGCATAATAGAGCAATCATAATTCTCGTTAACCTCTAAAAGAATAATAATCATCCAAAGATGAAATAATCCATTACAATACAATGCAATTGAATGCAATATATAAGAGTTAGTCATGCAACTATGATAGGCTTAACTACATGCATAGTGGAGTGAACTAGCTCATGCATGCAAGGTGGAGTGAACTAGGCCATGCATACAAGGTGGAGTGAACTAGCTCATGCATGCAAGGTGGAGTGAACTAGGCCATGCATACAAGGTGGAGTGAACTAGCTCATGCATGCATGGGTAAATGAGTATGCATGTGAGGGAAAATGATGCATGTACACTAACATAAGCTTATCGGTGTTAAAAAAGCAATTTTATTTGGTTAAGTGAACCCTCATTAGGAGAATTTTTAGGTCAAAAATGGGCCTTAAAAAAATGTACTATAAAAATCAAATTTAAAAGAACCAATGGGATTCAAGATGATGATGTCAACCATAAGGGTAAATATTTTTGGAAGGAACAAAACTACATTTTTAATCATATTTTTGACTTATCTCTTTGTAGGTTTACTCAAATTTCAAGTGTAGGCACTCATTGGATGTGGAATTAAATTTCACATCCAACAAGTATCGATTATGCATACTTTTGATAGATCCACAGTGTGATAAACTAGAAATACACGAAAAAACAAAAACAAACAAACAAACGTGTTTCTTTTCAACACTCTTGAAAATTGAGTAAACCCATAAGGAGATAAGTTGAAAATATGATTTAAAAAATTAGTTTTCTTTCTTTTCCTTTGAAAATTTATAACTCTTATTTTATTATTTTAACTACTATTTTATTATTTTCCTTAGGAAGCCCATTTTAGACCTCAAATTTCCCCTAATGTTTCCTTGATCAAAGAAACTTAAACTAAATAGATGTATCACTTAAAGGATTTTTAGATAGAGTCTTCCTATGTCCACTAAGAATAATGAAGAGCACCTTGAGAATTGAATTTGAACTAATTATAATAAAATGGCATCCATTTATCGTTGCTAAAAAACCACCTGATCAATATTATTATATGCATTTTAACTAAAACTTGAATTATTCATTTTTCTTACTAAGATTTTTTATATCCCAATAGAGAGAGCATGCACCAAGTCTGGATAGTTAGTACAAGAAAGTTTTGTGAATCTTGTTTATCGTAGGGCAAGTGATCAGATTGCCAATATCTTTATGAAGCCTCTCTCAGAAGCTAAGTTTGTGAAACTTCAAGATCTATTCGAACTTCAAGATGTTAGAATTATGGGGGGATTCATATCAATAGGCTATGTAGGTTCATCACACTTGTGTATCTTCTAGAGATATTCGATCGATAATAAATAGTAAATTGATCAGTCGACTGAGTGGTCGGCTAAGGGATTGACTAGATGGTCGACTAGGCATTCCATTGGTCGACTAGTTCATAAAACAAGGAAGAAATAAGGGATTTTGTTGCACCCTAACCAATCTATGTTACCGGACCTCATCTTCCTCACTTTAAGGGAGTTGGTTGCATATTGGTGCTATATAAGATGGACTTATGGGTCGATCGAAAACAACAAGTGGTGAACATGTGTGGTATGTATTGTGTATGGAATTATTTTGGGTACTTACACTACTATGTTTGTTGAGATATGTTCAATTGTGTTTAAGCATTGTAATGGTATTTAGACACCACCTCTCTCTTGGAATACTATCTCTTTGATTTGCCTAATCCTCTAATCCTCCAACATATCTCTCCTTCTTCCTCTTTCATGTCCTTATTCTTGTCCTCTATCAATATTCCCCTTCTTACACTCCCTCGTCTTCTCCTTCTTCTTCCTCTTTTTCTTCTTTCTATTTTTCTCCCTCCCTTTCTCCTTCCTCTTTGTATCCCACTCCCTCTCCTTGCTCTCTATCTTCCCCTCCTTCTACTCCCTCTTCTTTATTCGTTTTCCCTTTCTTACCCTACCCCACCCCAGTCTTCATTTTCTTATCTCAATCTACCCCACTTCTCTTTTTATTTCCTCCCCTTTTACTTCTTTTTCATTTTCTTCTCCCTTTCCCTCCTCTTCCTTTTCCATTTTTTCATTTCCCTCTCCTTCTTTGTTTTCACTTTTCTACCCCTTTCCCCATATTTTTTCTTCCATCTCTCATTCTTTCTCTTTTTCTTATCCCTCTCCCATTTCCTATTTATCTTCTTATTCTTTTTCTTCTCTTTCTCTTCCTCTTACCATGTAAGATAACCCAAATAATATTATTATTCATAAATTTTTCTTATTATTATTCTTCCCTTAAAATAAACCATCATTCACTAATTTAGGTCTCACATACCAATAAACATGCCCATTATTTTATAGTAAAATAAATTGTTGCAAATTATCCCCTCAAGCCCCTCTTTTGCATTGCATTATAGTCCCCCTCCTACTCTTACAAATCCAATTATATACATCCAAGTGCATACATTGCATGAGAGCAGGTCATGATGGTGTTGATAATGGTGTGATAGCTAGTTTTTATTAATTATAACATTTAAGAAAATGTGTTTCATAAGTATTGTTCTAGTTGCATAAAGTTACCCCTCTAATTATCATCTTTCATTACCAAATCATCTCTGCATATGTTGATGGTATGCATGTATATTTTCAATGCTCATGCCAAATTATGCATATGTTTTATTCCATAGATTTCATGTACTTATCTTGGTAGAATATCATTGTAATACATCCACATATTATAGGGATCCCAACTAATGGGACCAGATAATGATGCTTGGGGCAGGGAAAGAGATGATGAACATCGTAGAAGAATGAGTAAATCAAACACACTTAATGAAGTAAAAGTGAACCCGAAGAATTGTAATTAAACACTTTATTATTGTTATATAATATTGAAAAATATGTATTTATTTCATGACGAGTTGCATTTATAATTCTAATTGTTACTATTATATTATGTTTCCATTGAAGAAATGTAAAGTTTATTAAAATTTTAGAAAAAATTTAAATGGTCTAGCATAAAAGGAGAAATGGTATATAGGTGAGGATTATATGTGTGACATGGGATCAAGTGCAACAATTCTCATTCATATTCTCTCTACACATGTTATCCAAGGTACAATATCTTCCATTTTTTAGTAAAACTTATATTGTACAATATTGAATCTAATATACTAGGTTTTCATGGTACTTATTCATTTTATGATGTGCATGTTAATGTTGATCACGAGATATAGAGATGATGATGAATCTAGGTGAAGATATATCTTATCAAAAGACAAAGAATCAACATATGAATCTGTACAATTTGAATTGCAAGGAGAGGTTTTAAAATATGGAAGTGGAAAAATTCCCCATCATGAAATTTTTGGCATTGTCACTAGGGAGTGGTCAAAACAATACCACAAAAATTGGGCTAAAACAAGTAATTCTAATAAACAAATATCATTGCAACATTTACATAAAAGGTTCTCAAACACACAATTTAGTGATAGATGGTTCCTTCATAGATTCTCCAAGAATATAAAGAGGAGGAGATACCAAATAGATGAAATGTGTTCAAGATACTCTCTTTTTTAGTCACTCATATTTATATCCCTTTAGATTTTCTATTTATTATGTATGTTTATTTAAATTTAGAGTTGACTTCACTTCCTATGGTTCTAAACAAATTCACTAAGTTCACCAACAAAATCCCTAAAGTGGAAAGAAAATGAAAACAAAACCAATAGATGTTGATCGTCAAGTCAAAGAATCGTAGAAATAAATATTGAATCCCTCAACTCACTTTAATCGTCAACCTAGGGATCATGTAAACTTATGAGTTGATATGCTCTATACATGCAATTACAGAGGTATAATCTAGATTACTTGAAAATTGCATAATTCCCAACTTTGATAGTTTACCCTCTTTGACTTTTAACACAATTCAGTTCAAGACCTTTGCTCTTAACTCCTTTGACAATCTATAAGGAAAATAGGGGTCTTAGAATCACTACTTATTGGGTGAAGACTTGGGTTAATGAACCTAATGAATGAATGTACCTATGATCCTAAGGTTGCTACTAGATCACTCAATCCTTACACCTATTGGCAATCACAGTAAGTTCATTAGATATACTTCAAAGTGATGAACATTTTAATGTAAACTATTGAAATGAAACATATGAAGTAAAGAAATATAAACAATGTTAAAAAATACAAAGGAATCTCTAAATTGCTACATATTAATATAGAATGACAAGTGTTTTGTTTTACTATAGAAGTATGTCTATGAATAAAAATATAAGTAAAGGACATAAAGGAAATGGTGGTAGTGGTTCGCAGTGCTCTCATTGAGTGGGCCCTACCCAAGGAAGCTCCTAGAACCCTTGTAGACAAGTAATACTTAGAAGTCAAAATTATGTTCCTTTCATTCATAAACTATCATGAAACATAAGGGTATAAATTTTCCTTCCTAATACAATTACCATTAGAAAGAGAGATGAATGACAATACAAAAAGGAGAGTAACTATCCTATCATCTTATGTTTTTATTTATACTTGAAAAGGAGTATTATCAAAGCCTTCCAATCAATCCCTTGATTGATGGAAGTTATCCCATAACCTCCTAGAAATATCCATGTTGTTATATGGGAGTGATTTCCCTCTTGGACAATTCAAATTTCCTAAATCAACTAAGATTTGAATTATTTAAGGCCATCAAGGTTTCCTTCAAATGTCGATAACTCCTGAAGATGGTGAAGCGACACGATCCCTTAAATTATGGAGTCATAAATTAAGGAGATCACTCTAGTCTTGGTGGATTGAATTCTTGCACTCTTATCCTTTGGAGATCACATTAGTATTCACATATAACATATGCAAAAATCATCACAAAATACTCAACATCAAGATCAT
>ML833848.1:0-22183 GCA_009831015.1 Picea engelmannii
CCCAGAGAAGGTAAGCTCGTCGATTTTTCATTTTTAGAGAGTGTGAAAAAGAGTAAAAGGAGACTCCACTCGGGTACCTTTTTCTAAGGTAGTCTAGTCGGTTTGAAAAAGGGGTAAACTAGCACCGAACAAACGTCTATTCAAAATCATTTTAACGAGTGTGACAAAAACAATATCACTCGACAATCTTTTCATTTTTAAGGAGTCTGAAAAGAGATTAACTATGGACTCCGTAAGGCATGTTCTTCTGGACCAATTTAATGAGTGTGAAGAAACAAGGTCACCCGACTATCTTTTCAATTTTAGGGAGTCTGAAAAGAGATTAACTATGGACTCTGTGGGGGTTCCTTTTTCGTAGATTTAGTCCCTCAGTACCGAAAAAGAGGTAAAATTGTACCTGAGAGTACTCTTCTAGAGAACCGAGGCTCCTAGAGTATACCTTTGTTCATACTTTTGACCATCCGGACCGAAAAAACGGTAAACTATTGTCGGATAGACGTGCCTTCAAATTTCAATTTAGCGAGCATGAAGGGCAACAAGATCGCTCGACAATATTTTCATATTTAGAGGGTCTAAAAAGGGATTAAAAGAAGATCCATTATGTTTTGGGAGTCCCTAAGGTGAGGTCAAGAGTGAAAACGAGGTGCAACAAGTGGAGGTGGAATCCTATCTTGCATGCACAAAATTGGAAAAATGATTTTTTACCAAAAGACCTTAAAAACCGACCCAACTCTCCAAAACAACTTCCCAAAATTAAAACTTATCGTAACATCCCTTGAGAAACTCAAGAACCATAGTAAAGGATTTTCAAGCTAGAAAAAATGGAAAAGGGGTCCAAAAAATGACAAAAAAGTGGCCAAAAAGTCTATAAATAGAAAGCTCGCAGCTCATTATCACCATTGTAATTTGAGAATTGACCAAAAGTCAAAAACAACCCTTTTCCAAAATAGTTGATTCTGGGAGCTTCAGTGGACGAAATGAACTTCTGATTGGACCAAGTAAGTACATACTAACCTCCCTTGCATTTCCATCTTCTATTTTTTCATTTATTTTGGTTTTTTTGGGGGGGCGCTAACCTTTAAAGAGATCGGCCTTGCGTGTATGCGGGCTATCCAAGCACATCCTGTGTGTACATGTGACTTTCCTCAAGACAATCTGCGTACACCCCGAATAAGTGGGAAAAAAAATGGAATGCAAGAGTTAACTCTCCATTTCTTTGTGTTTTCAAAATGTATGTGCATTGGAGAGAGAGGGAGCATGAGGAAATTGATTTTTTGGTCTTCAAGGACCTTGCTGCTATCGCTATTTTTTCACAATGTGGGTTGCTAAATTTCTTCCAGTGTCCATTTATGAGGGCACAACCCATGTTGCTAAATGCATTGATAGATTATTGGCATCCTGACGTAGAGGCATTCATGCTCGAGGGGCAGTCGTTGACTCCAACGATTGAGTACATTTACTTTTTGACTAGTCTCTCGAGGAGAGGGGATCCAGTCAACTTGTGCACTTTTCCCCCCAGGCCACACAACATCGAGGAGTTGATTGGACTCCATTGTGAGGCTGGTACTGAGAAAGTAGGTTCTCAGGTGCCTATTCATAAGATCAACAACCTATCACTCAAAGTGATAGCTCTACTTATTGGGTGGATCATTGGACCTGCAGCTTTACATCAGGCTTCCCAGGCGCACATGCATTGTGCGGTACAGTGCTTAAATGCACGGATTTTCGACATGAGTACCACCATGTTGGATTGCATTAAGAGACAACTGACAGAGTGTCAGATATAAGAGAACTGTAACTTCAGGTTTGGGACCGTTTTTTGCTCCTTTTTCTTTGAGAGGGTACCCAGCCTTAGTCCTTGAGAGACTATACGAGGGAACAAGGCCACTCTCCCGATGCTATGCAGATGGGCGATGTTGTTGCCGCAACAGGGTGGGGGGAGGACCATTGAGGCCTTTGATGAATTTTTTTTTGATTGGTGGTCATGATAGATTTCGGCAATAGAGGACTACCCCTATTCCAGGATTAACTTTTCCAGAGATCCTGGAATGCTTGTACCTCTCGGAGCGGAGCGAGGAGAGTTGGGTAAGTTTTCTTTTCAAAGTTATTTAATTTTTATGTCTTTTCATATATACCATTTTTTTTGTATATCAAAGTATCTAACACTTACGTATCTTTTATGTACAGATGTGGGACCAATGTGTCCAGCAGACTTCTCAAGGACTAGGCAACATCTTCGACTAGAGGCAGGACCAGCTGGAGCCACCGGACCAACAACAACAGTAGGGGGCCTCCAACCGGAGAGGCTGAGAGAGTATTGAGACGGGTAGAGCATAACCTTACCATGCTCACTTGTATAGTGCCTATGGTGGAGATCAAGGATCTCCCACCGTCAATGCAACCTCATGTAGTTGGGGTGCCACGGACCTAGGTCCAGCGCTTTCGGCGTTTGGAAAATGTTGTTGTTCACTACGGTAAGGCCAACATGCCCTGCCCTTAGCTAGGCTAGACTACTTATGTGCCGAGAGCACCTTTTGTATATTTTTGAGGGCATAAGCTCTGTGACTCTTACTGGACATATTTTTGAGGCGCTTGTGCTCACTCATGTACTCTTATATTTTTTGATATATATATGGATATTTTTCATCTTTTTTATGTCTTATAGATTACATATATTTTACAAAAGTATTTACATGTGCGTGTGTGTGATTTTTATTACATGTGTGCAATATGCCAATCTAATACATGATTATCTAGAGTATCTGTGATTTGATTCAATCTCCTAGGAACATGGATATACGTAATGTAATCAAAAATTTCTTCTAAGAGACGTACCCTAAGGAATCTTTGGTGTAGTGTAGGATCGTAAATGCAGTAAACTCCATTTAACTGAGACACGACCAGCTGAGCATCTAAGTAGACCCGAAGGTGAGAGATACCATGTGACAAAGCCTCACGAAGCAACTCTAAGATTGGGTTGTATTCGACAACATTGTTTGTGGAATCACCTAAACAAATACCTCCTGAAGATAACAACTGGCCATAAGGTGTTAAAATCACCCAATATGCGGAAGCAAGCCTTCGAGTGTGCTGGCTAGCGTCATTCGCGAACCCAACGAACACCTCTGATTCACTTGAAATATACCACAGTGAAAAATATGACATCAAAAACGACACGTCCATAAAACAAAAAAATGAAAACTAAAAAGAGAATGTACAGTACTATACATATGTTACAAGAAGTCACCCAAGGTGACCCACCTACGAGTAATAATTCTTGAGGTAGAGGCCATTTCTAGGCTCCACCAAAGCATTTCCCTCAAATTCCACCAGACGATAAACACCCTTCTTTAGAACCTCCTTCATGATGAAAGGTCCGAACCACATGAGTTTGAACTTGCCTGCCCCTAGGGGGTCCTTATCTTGGTCATAGACTAGGACAAGGTCACCTTCAGAGAAAATCTGAGGATGAACATACCGATCATACTGACACTTGACTTTATGTTTGTGAGCGTCGTTAGCCAAGGCTACATCCCGACACTGCTCAAGATATAATAAATGCTCTTCAAGCGGTGAAGTGTCTGGAAATAACTGTACTGCCAACTTTAGAGAGGGGATCTAGCACTCTATAGGAAAGATTGCTTCCAACCCGTAAAAGAGTTGAAAAGGTGAGAAACCAGTTGCAGTCTTAACAAACATTCGGTAGGCCCATAATGTTGAGTACAACATCAAATTCCAATTTGACCTGGCCGATAGTCTTAAGGGATTTATTCACAGCTTCAACCTGACCATTCTCTTATGGGTAGTAGGGTGATGAATGTTCTTTCCTCAACCCAATATTTGATGTTAACTTAGACATAATTTTATTCTGAAAGTGATTTCCATGGTTAGTGACAATCTCTCTCGGGATGTCAAACCTTGCTATTATCTGGTTAAACAAAAAGAGAGCTATAGTCTTGCCATCATATTTAAACGTTGTCATAGCTTTGAACCACTTCGTGAAGTAGTCTACTGCTACGATGATATAATGGTGCCCCCTTGTGGAAGGAGGATTGCATGTAGCGTAAACAATCCCCCACTTGGTGAAGGTACTAACTGTGATGATGGGAAACATGGGAGCGGGGTGTGCTCTCATCTTCCGGGAGAAGATCTGACATGGGTTGCACTTATTGACCGATTCAACACAATCTTTGATTAATGTCAGCCAAAAGTAACCGACTCGTAGAATCTTTGGGATGTTGCTAACCCAGACAAATGACCGCCACATGATCCAGTGTGGCAATCGTTAAGCACGATTTTCGCTTCTTCATGGGTGAGACACCGGTGAAGGATGAAATCTACACCTTGACGATACAGAGTGTCCTCGAGTATGATATAGTTTTTGGCTTTATACAATGACACTCATCACGAGAAGCAGAAATAGGGCACTTCAAAGTCTGGAGATAGACTAGTATATCTTTGTATCAAGGGTCCGAAGACGCAATCAGAAACATGTCTTCTTTGATAGGTGACTCTTTGGGTATAACATCACCTGATTCGACTGGAAGTTTCGAAATGAGTTCCGCAAAGACCAACGACTTTTTGGATTTCACGGAAACAAAATCCAAGTCAAATTCCTGGAGGATAACTATCCATCTACTGATATTTCCACCAATTACCCGTCGTGTCAACATGTATTGAAACAGATTCACAATGACAATGATGGTGGTATTGTGAAACAAGATGTAATGAAGGAACCGTTGGACAGCATGAACTGCTACCAACACAAGTTTTTCAATGTGGGAATAATTGAGTTCCAGTCCAACCAAGCCTCGTCTCAGGTAATAAATCACATATTCTGAGAGAAAATCATCCTCCTGAAATAAGACCATACCGATGTTCGACTCTGCAGTGGCCAAGTACAATAAGAAATATTTGTTATAATTGGGTGGCCTAAGTAGAGGGGTAGACGTGAGGGTGTGTTTCAATGCTTCAAAAGAGCATTGAGAGGCTTCATCCCAATGGAAAGGAATGTCCTTCTTCAATAAATGCATGAAACCCTTTATGATCTCGGCATAGTTTTCGATGAAACGTCGTAAAAAGTTCACTTTTCCCTGTAAACTTTGAAGCTGAGGGATTGTGCACGGGGAAGGAAACTGAACTATCACCTCAAACTTTAGAGGATCGACCATGATCCCTATTTTTGAAACTATGAAACCAAGAAGAAGACCCGATGTGACGCAAAAACTGCATTTGTTTGGATTCAAGCAGATCTGGTAGTAGAGACATCGCTCAAAGATAAGTCATAGGTGTGAAGGATGATCAACTCTCTTGCGAGATCACGATGCTAAATCATTGAGATAAGCCTCGACTATGTGTTTGAGGTCGTGGAAAGCAAAAGACATGGCCCGTTGAAATGTAGCTCCAGCATTTTTCAGACTAAAAGGCATCTTTCGATAAGCGAATGTACCCCATGGACAGATGAAAGCGGTTTTGTGTTGGTCTTCGGGCTTGATCTACATCTGATTGTATCCTGAAAATCCATCCATGAAATAAAAGGCTTCACAATGTGCACATTCATAGACTATCTAGTCGATAAATGGCATGGAGAAATTGTCTTTTGGATAGGCCTTGTTCAAATCATAGAAGTCCATACATACACGAATCGTACCCTGTTGTTTGTTGACTGGAACATGATTTGACACCCATTTAGTCAATTAGATGGGGTAGATGAAACCAGCTTGAAGTAGTTTCTCTAATTAAACCTTAATAGTTACTGCTTTCCTAGGGTTGACTAGACGAAGCTTCTACTGGACCGACTTAGTATCAGGATATGTCGTGATTTCATATTCGACGATTATTGGATCTATGCCTGACATTTCCTCATAAGACTAGCCAAACACGTCGCAAAAATCTTTAAATAAATCTGTGTAGATTTGAATCTCCTTGGGGGAGTAGTCCGCTCCGACGAAGATATTCTCCACGACACCAGGGATTCTGGAGATATCGATAGGTATCATTTGAGCAATGGTTTCCATATTTCCTTCAGCATAAACAATGTGTGTAGCCAAAGGATTGATAGGACAAGCCTTATCTCCAGTCATAGTCAGAGTGAATTCACCTGCTTCAATTCTTCTTAACTCTGGGAGGAAGTAAGATCTGTGATGAAGATCATCCCAGGGTTTGTCCGGACTAGTCATTGCCTCAATAATCGCCTCGTCTGAGGGTAAGACTAAGTCTAAAGAATTAGTATCAGGGAGGGAATGTTGAGCCCATATAGGCTTGAGAACCGGATCTAACTCCTATGTGGGAGTCAGATCGGAGTCGATGGAAGCTTTCTGGACTGTAGAGTACACAACTTCTATTGCAGAAAAAGGCATGGCCATGCCATGGTGCCCTTTCCCTTCCATCATGGTTGATGGGGAAGGAAGAGTACATGGATTGTTAAAGTAAGTCGTGTGAAACGATGAGATTTGAAATATTTCGACCCTAGGCTGGTCGGGGACAGTCGACATGTAATGGACATTGTTGGTCGGAGGCGGGTAATCAAAAGTAACCATCAAAGGTGGGCACAAACCAACTCCTGTGTTGATGATGTCGGGCTGAGGGTTATCAATCATCGAGATCGTGGATACCCTCGATGAAGGGTCAGGACGGGAGAAGGATAACTGATAAATGGTCATGATATGACCCTCATGTGGAAACAACAAGACCCAAAAAACTGTCGCGATCACTACTTTCATAGCATAGGTCCAACTCCTCCCTAACAAGAGATTGTAGTCGAGAGATGCATCGGCCACTTCAACTTCGACGCACATGGTCTTCCCTCCTAACTGCACGGGAAAAGAGGGGATGATTCCATTTGGTCGGAACGAATGACCGTAGAAAGAAGTAAGAAGAGTAGGTGACAGAGACAAAACAGGTTGGCCAATGGCCTTCCAAAATGCCAATGACATCACGCATGTCGAGGCACCCTCATCAACCACCGTGCGAAAAATATTCCAAGTAAATTTTTTTGTGGTGTAAGCCACTACTATCTAAAACGCTATGTGGTAAGGAAGATGAGGTTTTAAGTCAGTCATATCAAGCATGATCATTCCTGGATTACAAGTCTCAATGGATCCTAAGGCAGCTAATAGATCCTTTCTCTGGGAAGGGCAGCTCTGGAGGACTTCCAAAGCTGAAATTGCACAAGGGGTTTGTGACAAATCCTCCACCACAAGGTAGTTCTGGGTGACCCTTGCATTTGGGTTGTGAGAATATTTATTGAGCGCATCTTTGGGGATGCATGTCATTGTTTTGCCCAACTTATTCTCAATCTAGAGAGGAAGAGATGGGTTTTTGGCTTCTTTACCCTTCTCCGGGGTGTTTGGCATTTTGTAGTCACATTTCCTAGTCGTTATGTCAATGCTACCTTTCATCATGTACATATTCATGGACGAAGGATTACTCAAAGACGGAGGGGGTCCCTGACCGACCCCTTCCGCGCTTGAAGAGGCTTGAGCTAAATTTTTCCCATGCAGAAATGGATTTGTTAACACGATAGGTGGCTGATGTGCCAATAAATTTTGGGCCTCCGCAAGCTGAGGGCACTGGTGAGTCGGATGGTCTTCCTTGCAAAGATTACACGGATTCTTTGACTTCTTCTTTTCATTATTTCCCTCACCAAAATTATTGGAGGTTTCTTATCCCCCTTATCTTTCTTTCATTGTTTCCTCTTTCCTTCAGGCTGTTGGGTGGCCTTCGGGTTTGTCGATTGCACACTATGTACATCTGAAGTTTGAGTAGGGGGAGCAACCGAACCAATGGTCTGGCTGGCCACTGTCTGTTGTATTGAAAATTGTTGTAATTGATTCGATAGCTGATCAACGGGATTCATTTGTGATGAACCTACAATACCATTGACATGTGGTCCAGATCTCTATGTGGTCTTGTCAAGTATTGATCATGGTGCATCTGGCAAAAATTCTTAAAGTAAAACAGACTGAGAGTAAATTAGTTCTAGCTGTTGGGATCTCATTATCGATTATTCCTCTGAAAAGACCCCCGAGGTTGCGACAACTTTAGATAACTGAGGTACCAAAGACTTAAGGAACTACTCAAGCAGGAATGCTGGTGGGACTGGCACTTTTATCAAACTCTTTTGGCGTCTCCATTCTCGGATGTGATCTGAGATATGGTTCACTTTTGTCTACTCAAAGTTGTCCAAAAATTTGGTGTCGGCATCGTATCTCACAGGTAATTGGAAATGGTTTAAGAAAGTCATTGCCAATTCTTCGAAGGAAGAGTATCTTGAGCGGTCGAGCTCGATGTACCATTTCACCACACTCCCGATGAGAGTGCGTTGAAACAAACGCAACTAGACGGAGTCGTCTCTCAAATAATTGTATGAGCACCATAAATGGAAGGTAGTCACATGATCGCCTAGATTTTCTCTAGTCTTGGCCTCGAACTTTGGGATGCCCAAAGGCAACTTGGTCAGCATTGGGGGGCAACGCGGATCATGAAAAATGGGGTCATTTAATAACCTTGTCAAGTCTGGCAAGTGTAGAGTTTCCAAAATGGTAATTTGGGTTGTTGATTATAACCAGAGAAAAAGGATCCTGGAGTTTGTATGGCACCAAGTTGCCAGGAAAAGTTAGGTTGTTGGCTAGGGTTCTGGTAATAACCATGGCCATGACCAACGTAAATATTCTGCACTTATTGAGACATCATCGGATGACTCCCGTAATAGGACGTAAAGGGTTGGGCTTGCGTCACATTCCATAGATTTTGAGAAGGGTTTCCCCCTGTCGATCCGACGAGCATAGGTGTTGAGCCTTACCCAGGGTTCCATTGGCTATGGAAGGGGTTTCCCCCGATCAACATCCCTGACAAGGGAACTGATCCATGCCATGGATTCCAAGCAGGGATGATTTTAGGGGATAAATTTCGCTCATGGGCAATGAGCAGGGTATCAAGCCCGACAACAATGAACAGGGTATCAAGCCCAAAACCTATCAAGGGTATCGAAAGAAAGTGTTCCGGAAGACGATTGAGGACCTCGAACGGATTCGAGACCCACGAAGATCCATGGAAAATGCGATCAACGAAATACCAAGATAATCCCTCTATATGCGTTCCCCACTACTCTTGGTCCAACTTTGGAGGGGTTATCTCTGCTACCTTTCTGCACGCGACCTCATGCTTATCCCCTGTGTTAGAGGGGGTTCCCAGATAAATTTCATAGTTACTGGAATTTCAAGCACTTCCTAGCTTAGACTCTTATGTTTTTTTTTGTAGCCTTGAAGAGTTTCCTCTCCAATCCTAAATCAAGGCTCTAGCCTAGACTAAATTGATGAACCCTTCAAACACAATGTCTAATAAATTTTAATTGGGTGTTAATTTTAGTGGTTGTCTTAAGTCAAAAGGAACGAAAGTGAAACCAGTGATGTTCTTTAAGAGATGAAAGAGAAGAGCATATGGTGATACTGAAAACAAAATTACTTCTTTCTTCACAAATAAAGATTTTCCAATTGAAACCCTTTCACCAAACTTTTCGTAACTACTTTTCTCAAATCCTTGAAAAGAAATACTTGAAACAAGATTTCGCTCGACTACGAGCTACTTAATGTCCTAGGAATTCAATTAAATAAATTAAGAAAAATGTCTTTTTCCTTGGTAAATGAAGCAACTTAACCTAAACTACTTTACCAAACAAAGAAATGAAAGATTTTTTTATTATTGTTTTATGCTTCAAAACAAGAAATTTGAAAACAAATTCTTTTCTTTTCTTCCAAGGCAAAAGAAGGGGAAAATGACGACAAGACGGGACCAAGAAATGGATTCTGGCCCAATCACAGATCCCAGGGAGTCACTGACAATACCAAGTAGGCAGATCAAAGTAGACTCACCAACTTGTCTAAAAACCCTATTCAAAGAAAACACAAGAAATATTTTGTCAAAAGAAATCTAAACTGAAGTCAAACCTAGGATACAGACTGCTATAACAGAGACTAGTACTAGATCAAGAAAACCCCTGAGTGTGACTCCTAATAGGGAAGAGGATGATTGCCTCTTCTTTTTTACAAAAAATTTCTCAACAGGCAAGCTACTGAGACTTCAACAACCAGTGTATGTACATGGGTTGTCCAAGGGCAGGGCATGTATGCACACGTGCAGGCCCACTACAGGTCGCGTACACCTCTGTAAATCCTCAAAAAAATGAAAAAACAACAGTCCAACATAGGGAGGGAGTACTGGTATGGAAGACCAACATCCCTTAAAGACACAGAAGCTTACAAAAACTCAAAAAGTAGTGAATAAACTGATTCAAAGCACCCAAAAATAAATATCCCCAAAGACCCTAGAGGCATCCCCAATATGGTCGTCATTCTCCTATAGTGGGAAAACCCCTCTACGAACTACACAAAGGGTTTAAAGTGTAGGCATAGCTAACCATCTAAAGTCTTCTACTTTTTATCACTATCCCAATATGACCCCACAATCATACATAAAAGACAAGAGAGAGAGGGATCTGGTAGGCCTACCTTAAACTCCGCGTCTGGTGTCGATCCCTTTGCATTTGGTTGTTTCCTGATTGCAAATATCCTCCCAAGGCTAACCTGCATTCATCAAAAGATAAACAAGAAACTACAAGCATGCATTCTACATATGGATTAGTGGGTTAGACATCATAAACAAGAAATGTAAGAAAATCATATAAGTTCAAGACATCATTTGGCGGGATGGAAAAATTACTTCTTTATATTAATCTCACAAAAGTCACTTACAACATGAGACCAACACTTCTCCTCGAACTTGGTCCTGGGCTCCTCTTCACCATGCACCAATTGCTTCCACACCTTCTTCTCCTCTTCAGTTCTCTCTTAGGGAAATGGTAAGGGATTTGGAAATTGGGGCAAAGGGCAATTGATAAAATGGGTAGATTTTCTTTGCTCTCGTGATTCCCCTTGCAATGGGACCCCAACCCCTTCTTTTATAGGCCAAAAGGGACAGTAACCATTGGGGTGATTGGCTATGGGCAGTCAAACAGTTAAGTAACGGCCCAGAAACCAATATCCAATGCAATTTTCCACATTTTGCGATATTCTGTGAATGTACATGGGCTGTAGTGGCTCAACAAGTGTGTGTACATGAGCAGTAATGGTGCAGGGTGCATACACCTTCAAAATGACGGTTTTTAGAAGAGTTGTTCAATAATGGTTTGGTAAAGATAACAAGTTAGATGGCCTGATGCCAGGTATGCATGTCAGGTGAAATTTAGGGTTATAACAGTATCCACATTCCATTCTGTCAGATTCTCCTTTGGAGCCACCTGGAAGATGCCTTCTCTTGAGGAATTTATCAAATCCTTGACACAAGAGAAAACCAAGCTCATCAACATGGGCACAATCAAAGGCCCAAGGGCGCATGCACTCATTGTGTATGATGGAATCCAAAAATATTAGAAATCTAAAGATAAAGATAAACGGAAAGCTCACACACATCTGAAGAAGGAAGGGTACACAAAACCCTTCATTGATGCCTCTAGATCCAAAGGGGAAAAGGGAAGAAAAGGGGATAAATGCACATACTTTCACAAAGGATTCCATTCGGAATCCGCGTGGATGAAAAAAAAATAGATCTGATGTCTCAAATACTTCAGAAAAACAACCTTGGAGATCGCCTCCCCGAGGGTTCCAATAAGAAGAAGCCAAAAGATCTGAATTCCAAGAAAGGCAATTCTAGCCATGCCTTGATTGCCATCAACTCCTCTCCTGATGCTTGGATCATTGATTCAAGAGCATCACATCACATCGATGCCTCAAAAGTAGTATATTCTTCTTTGGATGCATGCAAAGGTCCTCCCATTCTGATGGGGGACAACTCTTTTGTCGAAGTCACCGGCAAAGGAAGGATTGAACTCACCAATTGAAGCTTCAAGAATGTGCTGCAAGTTCCCAAAATTTATATCAACCTTCTCTCCATGTATCAGATGAAGAATTCCAGCACCGGAAAGAAAGTCATATTCACATGAAATTATGTGGACATATACGACATGAAAACCAACTCCAGGGTTGCTATCAATGAGGTAAATCATCAGTCTAGATTGTATAATTTTTCTGAATCCATTGAACCCGATTCTTCTTTACTTCTTACTCATGCTGATGAAAGTAGTAGGATATGGAATGAAAGGTTTGGACATTTGAATTTCAGATACATGCAACAAATTAGCAAGTAAATATTGGTTGATGGTCTACCAAACATCCATTTCTCCAAGGGAGTATGTGAGGGATGTGTTCTCAAAAAACACCCTCAAGAGAAATTCGACAAAGGAAATTCCCAGCAAGCTTCCACACCTTTAGATATGATCCACAGTGACCTTATGGGTCATTTTCCACATCCATCCATCAACAAAGTGAGGTTTGTTCTCATTTGTTTTGATGATTTCTCACGTTTACATGGATCTACTTTCTAAGGAAAAAAACCAAGGTCTTTCAACACCTCAAAGATTTCAAAGCCATGGTTGAGACACAGTTTGGAAAGAATATCAAATTCCTTTGAATTGATAATGGGGGAGAGTATGTAAGTCATGAGATCTATAATCGTTTCCATGATGCAGGGATTCAGTTGCAACACACAGTTCAATATACTCTGCAACAAAATGAAGTTGATGAGTGGAAAAAACGATCTCTAAAGGAGATGGCATCTTGCACGCTGCATGCAAAGTATCAACCATAGAGACTATGGTCCAAAGAACTTAACTATGCAACATACATCCAAAACATATCTCCCCGTAGATCTGTCAAGGATAAGACCCTCTATGAGGCTTGGAGTGGCCTCAAACCGAAAGAGACCCACTTTCTCATTTTTGGTTCACGTGCATGGGCCAGGATTCCCTCTAAAAAGAGGAAGGCACTTGATCCACAGAGAACTGAGTGAATTTTTGTTGGATACCCCGACAGTGTGAAGGGATATCGGCTTACTGATATTTCCTCGGACTAGCTCATCATTGAGCATAGTGTCCAATTCGAGGAAAGTGTCTTGCATGTACCTCAACAACCGCATGAAGACACCTTCACTCTTCCACCTATCTGAGATGATGAACATGCACATGATGACTCTTCTTCAGATGAGAGTTCTGATTCAGAGTACTTAGATGATTTAGATTCAGATTCAGTACAATCAGATGCAGAGTCAGAGCATCCAACTACAGTTGCAGAGCCAGAGCAGAGGCTCAAGTGGGCACAGACTACTCTTCAGGATGAAGGGGATCTCGTTGGTGATCCAGCTGACACTAGGAGGACTTGATCTAATTTTGAGGAGCCTCCTGTTGCACTCATTGCCACTGAGCCATTTCCCTCCAAGAATATTTTCTTGGTTCAGTCTTCAGATCCATAGTATTATGGCGAGGCTGCTAGAAATCCCTTTTGGGAATCCGCCATGTAGGAGGAGTACAATTGCCTCCTCGAGAACCAGACTTGGGATTTGGTTCCCCTTCCTTCTGGGAGGAAACTTGTCAGATGAAGATGCGTCTATAGGACCAAGAGTGCAATGGATGGACAAATTAGTAGATACAAAGCCAGGCTTGTTGCCAAAGGCTTTCAAAAGGTTCATGGTATTGAATATGATGAGACCTTCTCTCCAGTAGCGAATATGGATTCCATAAGATTGGCACTTGCCATTGTAGAATCCAAGGGATGGGAAGTCCATTAGACGAACATGAAGAATGCATTTCTTCATAGTGATCTATCAGAGGAGATCTACATGGAGCAGCCCTAGGGATTTATGCAAGACTCATCTTTGGTCTGTCGACTGAATAAGTCTCTTTATGGCCTCAATCAGGCTCCGAGGGCATGGTATGCCAAGATGGAATCCGATCTGTTGTAACAGAAATTTGTACATTTCAAATCAAACCAGAATGTCTACATGCTCAGGACAGATGATTCACTTCTACTCTTAGTTTTGTATGTTTATGATTTGCTGATAACCAATTGCTCGACTTCAGCGATTGCTGCAGTCAAGAGAATTATACATGACAGGTTTTTGATGACAAAAATGGGTCTACTACACTTATTCCTTGGACTCGAGATCAGTCAGGATGCATCAGGCATCAAATTGTCTTAGGCCAAGTATGCACGATATCTCCTTGAGATATTTCATATGACAGACTGCAAGTCTTCTCTGACTCCTTTCCTATCAGGACTCAAACTTGAGGATGGTGGGGAGAGTCCACTGGCTGACAACACACTATACAGACAGCTAGTGGGGAGCTTGTTGTATCTCACACACTTCAGACCAGACCTCTCATATGCAGTTGGCGCACTTTCCAGGTTCATGCAAGTGCCGCATGAGCTACATTGGAAAGATGCAAATCCTATCCTTCGATACATAAAGGGCACCATCACCTTTGGGATTCATTATGCAGTAGACTCTACATTAGATCTCATCGGGTTTACTGATTTCGATTGAGATGGCGATAGCACTGATCGCAAGTCCACATCTGGTTACTCACTCAATCTTGGTTATGGGCCTATCTATTGGTCAAGCAAGAAGCAACCTGCCATTGCTCTATCTTTAGTCGAGGTAGAGTACAGAGGGGTAGTTAACATAACCATTCAGGCTATGTGGCTACAACATTTTCTCACTGAGTCGGGCATTCAGTTTCATTGGTCGATCGTCGTCTGGTGTGACAACCAAAGCACTCTGAAGTTCTATAGAGATCCATTTCAGAGGTAGCGGATGAATCACATTTAGATACACATGCACTACATCTGATACTTAGTACACGAGGGGATCATCGACTTACAGTTACGTCCTTCAACAAAATAGATGACATACATCTTCACGAAGACCTTCACTGAGTAGAAGTTCCATTCTCTGCGAAGTCGTCTTGGAGTGAAGGACACAGTTGCCTAGAAACCGTAGTTCTTCTTTTTACATACATTGTATCTTGAGGGGGGGGGTTTCCCATGAGGTTTTCCCTCTTTCCTCACTTTATTTCAGTGTATGTTTTGTATTTGGGTACCTAACATGGCCTCATTGTCGAGACCCATTCTTTATTTTCACCATAGTGATGTTCAAGGGGGGTGTTGGAGTTACCTCACACACACTTAGGATTTCTTTTTCCTAAGGTTTTTCCTTTTTTATTAGTCATAATTAGTCATTATCCAGTCTCCTATATTTTAGGGGAGAATATTCCACCTGGAGAATATTCTCTTTCAGTTGACACTTCAGTTTGACTAGTTGAGTTGAGTAAAGATGATGCATTGGTTTTGTCACCATGCAACATTGGGATCATCACCATGTTGATTCGACCTTGCCTTGGTATCATCACCATACTGGCGCATTACCCTTGATTCCCTAAGTTAACTCCTCACTACTCTCTATTCAGTGAACTAACTGAAGACTAGTTGACTAGTTAACTCAACTAGGGGGCAATTCACTCCCGTAACTGCCTGAGAGACTAGACTAGGTGGAAACTCACTCTTGTAACTGCTGGTGTGTGTCGATATCAATCTATATCACCACTATGGTGCATTGGTTCTCCTATAGTGCGCACTCATTGAGTTATACATAGTATATCATGTGTAAATTATTCATTATTCATAACGGTTAATGAGAATTATTTCATTCTTTCTCTCCTTCTTATTCTTTCTCAAATTCTCTCTGAAAAATGTGTGTATTATTGTTTATCTAGATCTATTCTATGCAGGTTCAACACATTTACATTACCTATCAAAATAGTTTTTGATAATAATGAATTTATCATTTGAAGTTCTTTGAAGACCTATCCATTTATTCATCTTGCAAAAGTCATAACACATTCCAGGTTCAATTTATCTTACAAGAAAGAAAGAATGTTTGTTGAAGGGAGACTCCAAAAACTTGTAGACACAAATCTTTGTTTGTACACTTTATCCTATCTTTTCTTTAAATGATCTGATGTGTATTTATATAAATGTATATAAGGGTTGTACATTTGTATACATAAGCTTACTTGGAATATCTTTCAGGGTTTACTCTTTAGCATTCACCCTTTACATTTATTGTAAAACCATACAAATAATCTTCCAACATTTGAGTCAAATAGGAGTGCCAACTCTGTAAAAAACATAAGAGGATTTATATCCTCGTGAGGTTGTTGTTTGGATCCTAACCAATTTAAACATCAAAATTTTCGGCGACCATATTGGGGAACGATTTGTTTTCAATAAATATGATACTTTTTAGGATTAGATATTATTGGAAGACTCGAAGCTATCTGGTAGAAGTTTTGAAAGAATATCTAGAGATTGATTCAAGATGAATTGGGTTCTTGAAAAATTTGTTCAAGGAGCACTAAATTCCCTTGAAGAAATATTTTTGAAACTTCGATCAAAAATCAATTGTGACAATTTTCTTAGAACCAAAGAACAATCCAAGATTTGGGAGGATGATCTCCCTGGCAACTCCATCATCGAAACTCTAGATTTTGAATAAATATGCCTTGGTGACCACCAAAAAGATTCAAGAATTTCAAGAAGACCTGTATTATGACTCCTTTGAGACATTTCTTTCATGTTGTGATGATATTTTTCCTTCCCCATTGAACCCAACAAAAATTGTTCAAGATACAATTAAAGGAGAAGGTACCCAAAGAAAGAAATGGTTGCACAAAAGTCCACTCAATTTACAAGGAGAACTTCATCCCTTGCCATATATTGCCATGGACAAGTTTCCCATGTTCTTTGGAAATGCTTCAGAAGATGCATAAGAAGATTGTGTTAAGTTTGACAGTGCTTGTGAGATATATAATGTTGATAAAAATGATGTTGCATGCCATTTATTTATCTTGACTCTAAAGGAAAATGCTAGTGAATAGTTTTATTCATTGCTGCCAGGAACCATTACTAGTTGGGATGTATTAGAAAGTTTATTTTTCGAAAAATATTTTCCAAGGAAAGATCCATATTCTCTTTTCTTGAAGTTGGTTGAAATCCAAATGAATGAGTAAGTGTCAGTCAAAGATTTCACTTTCATATTTATGAAAGTTCATCATGAGATTCCTTAAGAAATGTTTCCAAATGATGTGATCAGTTTTGGTTGTTATGAGAATTCCTTTCCCATGAATTTGAGATTTTTATTGAAGCAAGAAAGAAAGTGCAGATGGAAAGAGTTAATGCAGTGAGCTCAAGTCATTGAAATAAATATTCATGAAACCAATGTTAATTTACTAAATTTCCCAATATTTTTTCAAGACAATAGAGGAATGGATATTGAAGAAAGATTTGATCAAAGATGTGAATTTTTTTTTTCTAGATCTTGTTCTTGAAATAGAAAATGAGAACCCCAAAGTTCTAATTCAAGAAGAATACCATCCTCTACATGCTCCATTGGAGGGAAATTTCAACCTCTCTTGTGTTCAATTTGAAAGTGATGATCATAATGAAATTAAAGACAAAATTAAAGAACCTCCACTTGATGTGTACACGGATTACATTCAATACAATCCTAATGAAAATCTTGCAACACATCCTCAAATATCACAACCAACTTATACCAAGCCACAATAAGAATGTTTACATTGGACAAATAGAATTAATCATCACTTTACATCCGATTTTTATGATGATGATTGCTCGTATGAAGCAGATTTTAATGAAGAAGATATTTTCCAAGCATCAAAAGAAGGGAATTTGAAAGAAGAGGATCCATGGGTGATATGTTTTGTTTCTGAAGATAATTTAGTTGTTGATGAACAAAAAAATACAACCGTACAATTCTCCGCAAGTCTTCAACAACAATTTATCTTTGCAACCTCACCATTGAAACATGATCATTGCATGAAAGAAGAAATCTTTCAAAACATGGTTGATGAATCAAGAATTTTGAATGTGGTTGAGGATAAGAAGAAAGATAAAAATATTTTCAAGCATGTAACTTCTCATCAAACCAAATATTGCAGCATTCATGAGAAACCACCAAGAGTTGATTTTATTGAAACATGGTTCCAAAGCATTGTTGTCCAATCAATGCAACCAGATTTTGGTCATATCCAAATCACTTTTACTTCAATGTACTTTGGACATGATTTTTACTCCTTGATAACAACCTTGACATGTTCCCCAATTCTGGAGTTCATTCCACATATTAGTTGGAATCTTGAATGGCTCAATTGGAAATATTATTACACTTTAAAAGTGTCATTTTCCTTCAAGTAGCATAGGTAGGTAGATATGGTTTATACATAATTTATTTCTTCAATCAAAGTATTGCACAATAAAACAATTGCTAGATGGAGGCAATGTTTGAAGATGACTTAATGAACTAATGGACAAGGAATTACAATAATTTATTTTGAAGTTGACTCCATATCCCAATGGAGAAGGAAACCGAACTAGGATTATAGATTATCAACAACCCATAAGGGGTCACTATCCCACAGTTGGAGCCATATGTTGATAAAAAAAATCTGATGACCTAGGTTTCCCGCTCTTAGAAAAATAAACAATTTTGATATCAGAAGAAATAAATTTTGAAAATTTATCAGTTCATAGAATATCCCTTAGTCTCAACTTTGTCATTCATTTTACAGATTAAAAATCCAAGTCGGTATGCTCAAGATATCCAGGTTTTTGTCTAACCGCCCAAAAAACACTTTTTCCATGTGCAACACAACTAAGATCTTCTTGGAACCATGATTATATTCTTGGAACCATGCCCACTTTCTTGAAACCACATACTTTCTTGGAAACGCACTTATTTTTCTTGTTTCTATTCTTAGCACTTAAGACTAAGTCTTGACTTAGTCTCATTTTCTTAGTTCTTTGTTCCATAAATTTTATTGGTTCTTCGTCCCACACTAAACATTTTTCTAGTCCCTTTCCCCATTCTCTCACTTCCCATACTTAGTCACATTTATTGTTTCATTGTAGGCTTCCAAACCTCTCTCTGTATCCTAAGGTCCGCAGTCCCACGTGCTACACTTTACACTTTCCAACCCTCATATTTCACTCTCTCTTGCGGTGCAGGATCACATCCCCTTTTTTCTTTCTCTCCCCCTACATTCCCTTACTCCCTCCCTAATTTCTCTTATTCTCACTATCCCTTTGCAGACTTACACTCCTTTCTCTCCCCCTTACCGACACATTCCCTCACCCCGATCTGCATTACCTCCCCTCTCCTCTTGTCCTTCTCCCCATTCTCCTACACTTAACCATTTTTCCTAAGTTTTTGTTCCTCCAACTGCATCATGACACATGGAAACCAATTATACTATGAAATGTGGCATCATGTCATACTATGGCATGTGGGCTATGACTGGGTGCTTACTTGTTGTTGATTGGGCACTGTCTGGGCATTGATTGGGCATCAAATGTTTTATTAATTTAGGAAATTTCCTAATTCATGAAACCTACACCAAAGTATCCATAGTTTCCTTTATTCCACATGAAGAATATGAAAAAAAAATCGTTATAAAAATTAAACTTTTCATCTCCATAATGCATGTGGGATTTGGATTTTAAAGAGGTGAATTTTAATCAATGGCTAGGATTGCTCCACAAAATTGGATGGATGACTGTTGAGCAACGAACTTCTGAAGGTCATAAATCTAGATCTGGGTGTCTGTTTTGGAAAAACTATACCTTGTTGAAAAGGTATTTCGGCGAGGAAGAAGATGGAACATGTTTCAAGAAGTGAAATTGGTCATAAATCTCTCATAAATTGAAATAAAAATCATCTATGTTTTCATGGTGTGTTGATAAATTTACTTGGAACCTAAACATCCCGAGCATATAACTTGAGATACAGAACTCCAAATTGCACTTAGGAGGACTTGTTTGAAAGATGATATGATGAATATTGCATCTATAATGTTTTCCATGGTTGAAAGTTCAAATATCTTGCTCATAAAATTAAAACACAATCCACTTTTGTTAAAGGTATTCAACTTGAAAACTTGGAAATAAAGTTTATTAAATAAATTTTATTAAAGGAATAAGTGGGCCCTACTTGGAGGAAAGAATTTCAATGACATAAATTTGTTAATAATAATCCAATAAAGTAAAAATTAAAATTGGTTTACTCCAAAAAGGAATCATGGAAAGTTCTAGAAAATCAAACCCTAACTACTTCAAGAACATTGAAAGTAGATTTTAAAAGGGAAAGGGAAGGCACCATTAGGGGGTTAGCAGTCAGAAGTTTCTACAATGGTGAAGAGTTTGCAAGAAGAAAATCTCTACCTTTCCAAGATTCGGTGGACACGACTGTTAAAACTTATCTCTCTACAACTTCTTGTTTTATGCTTCTCTCTATCAAATCTTCCATGAATGTTTGGAAAAAAAGAATATTTAGGTCTAAGCAGTTCTTTTTCTAGAAATATTTAGTTGTCTTGTCACATTTCGGTTCCAAAGGAGAGAAATATCTACTTGTTAAAAACATATGTGGTTTATTTCAGTTCATGTAATTGTCATTGGAATATTTTGAGGCTATTTTAGCTTTCTTGCTCCAAACATTATTGAACTTGTCATATTGGTATATTGTTATAAATTTCTCCCGCAAAGAACTATTTCAAGGTATTACATTAGTGATTTCTCAAACTGGAGTTGAAAGCATGTGATTTCAAATGAATTTCCTATCAACATATTTTTTTTGATAATAATGAAGTCATATTTTAAATTTCTTTGAAGACATGTCCATTTATTCTTCTTGCAAAAGTCGTAGTGATTCGAGGTTCAGTTTATTTTACAAGAAAGAAAGAATGCTTGTTGAAAGGAGACTCCAAAACCTTGTAGACACAAATCTCTAATGACACACTTTGTCCTATCTTTACTTTAAATGATCTTATGAATATTTGTATAACCATATATAAGGGTTGTACATTTGTATACATAATCTTTCTTGGAAGATATCTCAGGGTTTACTCTTTAACATTCACCCTTGATATTCATTGTAAAACCATACAAAGAATATTCCAACATTTCATTCAAAGAGGAGTACCACTTGTATAAAAACGTAGGAGGATTTATATCCTCATGAGGTTGTTGTTTGGATCCTGACCAATCTAAACATCAACAAGTTTATTCTCAACAACTTGACTATTTGAATGTGTCGTTACATTGTTCTCATTGTTACCACATCATCCACTTGCATGTTAAATGCAATTTGGGTTTCCGAAGGTTGGGTCATCTTGGGGAACATGTAGGTTCGAGGGATTCATAGGTCAAGCTTAATAGTATTTATCTAGAAACATTCTCTAACATTATGTCTAACTGTGAAAAATTACATGCGCATTCTCTTCCCTGGCAGGATTTTTATTGGCATTGATTCTTCTGGTCTCTCTGGTGGCCTTATAATTGGTATGTATCCAAATGTTAGACTTACTAATTCCTTTTCCATTGATTCTATATTGTTCACAGAGATATTTTGCAACAAATTAAATCATTCGTTGAAAGTTCTCAATGTATACGAACCTTATGCTGAGAAGGTGGAGTTCTATGACAAATTGTTTGATTCTAGCTTTATTGTTGATTATAATATAATTATTTGGGGGTGAATTAAACTTCACGCTAAATAAGGATGAAATATAGGGTAAGATGGGACATGAGAAAAAATTATCAGGATACTTTTTTGATAAGATGGAAACCAAGAAATTGGTTGATGTGGAACTAAATTGAAGAGGCTAACATGGTATAATAATAGAAGCAAGGATGAAGGTAGTCACAAAAGACTAGTTTGATTTTTAGTTCAATAAATTATGATACAAGAAGTTGGCGCCTACTAGTCTTGGGTGGGGTCAATACAGTGTTTTGATCATTGACATATATTTCTGGAACTAGGGAGATCGAAGGGAAAACTAGGTTCAGCCTTTAAATATAATTCTGGTTGGGAAAATTTTGAGGAGTTCAAGAAGTCTGTTCTCTCTACTTGGGTCCCCTTTAGTGTGAATAGGGGTTTGACAACTAGTGAGCATTTTTTTCAAAACCTTCAGAAGTTAAAGAAGTAGGTCATGGTCTAAGCCAGTACTCATTTTCAGTCAAATGAAAGAGATTTAAAAATGGTAGAAAAAAATTGGAAGAGTTATATGCTCAGGTGAAAGAAGGTGGTTTGGTTACTTCATGTGAGAGGCAACAATGCAAAGTTCTAGAGACAAAACGATATTCAATCATGATGGAGAATGCACATACATCGAGACTAAAGAGCTAATCATTATGGATAGAGATGATATATCATAATTGGA
>ML833849.1:27414-50742 GCA_009831015.1 Picea engelmannii
GGAATAAAGTGTAGAATCATGAAATATATGAAAGAATCTGATATTGAAAACAAAAGAGGACTGTGATTTTATTATCAGAATAAGAAGTCAAGTTCAATGGCTAGAAAATGTCTCTTAGATTGAACCTCTCATCTATCTTAATTTTGTAGCTTTATAGATTTACATCACAGTTATCAGATCCTAAAACAATGGATCTAATTTTCTAAAAACAGAAAGCAAACTGTATTTACAAGAAACTAGGAGTAGATCCTCAAAATGAGGTCAATCCCTATCTGATAATCCTCAAAATGCGGTTGAAAAGTTGATGATGTGTAGCCTAGCCTTCCAAGGCTCTTTGGTTTGATCTCCTGAAGATGAAATTCAAGTTGAATGATGTGTCTTCAAACCCCTGATATTTTGCCTTTGAAAAAGATGCCAAATGTAGTTGAAAAACCTCTTTTTGACCTTATCCCTCAAAACTAGCCTTTGAATCAGACTTGATAATTCAACAACTGTCCATTTGAAGTGGTTTCAAACCATTCAAACTCAAAAAATCCCGATCTGGGAAAAAATTTGGTTATTCTGTCCGTGACAGGCTTTCACCAGCTTATTTACCTAAAAATCCGCTCCTTAGCTGGTGAAAAGCAGAGCTTTCACCAACTAACTAGCAAAGTTCAAGACGAGTTAGCTGGTGAAAGCGCAGATTTTTTTAAAATCAAATTTCTCAGTCGTGGAGAGTCCGTTTTACATGCTTGAATAGTCGATCGACATCTAGAAATCCTAAGATTTTCAATGGTGCTTTCAAATCTACATTTGGAGCTCAGGAAGGTAATCAAAAGTTCCCTGCAATATTAGGCATCATTCTTTAAAAAAAATGCCAGTGCATTTTTATCGCTAACAACTGGCTCCAACTGGGATGGAGACCTCCCTGCGAGGTCCCCAAGAAACTGGCAGACCCTGTTCCTTTAGTATTGGGCATGGAGTCATTCAACCTTTACAATTTATCATCTGGCTATTTTCCAAAGTTTGTTGTTATCTTTCCCAATCTTCTTTATCTGTAGCATGTCTGCTTCAAACTCCCCTGGAAATATCTTCATTAAGAAGAAAAGTGTTGAACATAGGCAGGATGGTGAGATGTGTAACCATGGTTTTGAAAATTCCAGGATAACTTCAACCTTGAAATGAGAGTATTGCAGGCAGCTTGAGATCTTTGACTTTTCGTTTTCCAGCAGCTTCAGATACAAAGAATTTGTCTTGAGATGCCCTGGTGTGTTGAATCAAACACTTCACCCAGCTCGGTTTCTTCAAAGAGAATCATTGCACCTTGTGAACCAATGTCCATCTCTATTTCGATCTCCATCGTAACCACCTCGGCTTCTATTATCACCTCCATATCAATGCAAGTTGTTCAGTTATGCCATTGCCCTGAAAGGACTCTGGAAGAAGATTTTCAGAAGATAATTGATCCATATTGAATCAGAAGACCGAGCCAGCCACTTAGGTCCTCTGAAATAAAATGTACCAAAACCCAATATATATTGCCACAAATCTGGATCTTGGCTGCCTAGCCATGATGAATATAGATATCAAAGATTTTCTTCCTCCTATAATCCCATGGCTCAAAACCTTGTTAATGAATGATTAAGGGTTATAGCTTTAGCTTTGCCAGTTGAGAAGTAATCACATGGATTGGCTTCGAAGGAGAAAACATGTGATCTTTCTTTGAAGAGAGACACCTAAAACCCTTCCCAAGAGGAACATTGGTCTCATGTCCTGAGTTGGGGAAAGCTTACAAGTGTATGACCCTCTCCTACTAGAGCTTCCATTAGAAATATTGAAGCAACTTCACCAATATTTGAGGATATTGTGTACCGAATTAAAACCTTCATGTTGTTGTAAAATGGAACGACCTTCAGTAACAACTGCAACTATTGAACTGAAAATGTCACCTACTAAGACCATATCAGCTGCCTCCTTTGCGACCTCTTTAGTCTGAGGATCTTCCACGAAGCGCTTCAAGCGATCAAAAAAATCTGTCCCATTGGAGGGATCACCCCTAACTTCTACACATGTTGATTTTTTTCACGCATAGTTGTTCCGTCACTCACGAGGTCTGAAAAGACATCGGCTATATTCATAGCAGAAGCCGCTTTCAATGCTCCATCAGCTGTTGAGAACTTGACATTCTTTGGTCCTTTCTCCTTCACAAACTGTGGTTTTTATAATCAAGACATTAATCAAAACTTCCCCTAATTTACAGAAAGAAATCAAATAAAATCTCAAAAATAAAACTATAAAAAACATTAGTTGCAAAAAGTCTCGAATGGTTAATGTCGCTGGAAATTGTTGGAAACAAATATGGAACTAATCTTTAGAATCTGGATTTGATCTTTATCGTCTGATTCTCTACTGATATTGTGGTTGGAATGTGGAAGAAATCTTGGTTATGCGAATGATAGACAAAAATCTGGAATTGATGATGAAACCTCTGCCACTTGTCCTCTTAGGATGCCCTCACTGCTGAGTTTATACCTCTGAATGGAAGATTTAAATCACAACTTGCTGATTTGGTGCCATGAATACTAAGTCACTGATTTTGAATGTCTAAAATATGGTCCATTACTTTTTTTCCTAGTGTTCCATTGCCAATTAGAGACAAAATCATCTCACTAATATGTCTGAGAAGCTTGTGATATGGGACTGATTTTTTGCCTTAAAAATAGAGATATGATTACCACATCTATCCTGGTTAAGGATAAGCCACCTTTCAACAACAAAGAGATCTAAAACAACTAATTGTTTCAATTCCCACTCCAAAAGGTTGGTTGTTCTCCCCGAGTGACTATGGTTTCAAAAACTCCAAGAAACCCTTTGTGGTTGTAGACCAAAGGTGCTTGGTAACTTAAGAATATGGTAGATTTGTATTCTTGGAACAATAAGATAACTCAATAGCTAATGAAAGTAACCACTCATCATGTATCTGAATAAAACAGTGCTTTTAGAGAACAATAATCAGACAACAGAGTTGAAAAAAGGGGATGAAGAATACTAGTCTAGATAACCAAATACAACCATATGTAGGGTCATACAAGACATCAAGAAATTCTTTAATCCAAGTTTATGAGCTTAATAAGAAGATGACAGTTCTTAAAAGCTAAACTAAACTGGAATAAAGTGTAGAATCATGAAATATATGAAAGAATCTGATATTGAAAACAAAAGAGGACTGTGATTTTATTATCAGAATAAGAAGTCAAGTTCAATGGCTAGAAAATGTCTCTTAGATTGAACCTCTCATCTATCTTAATTCTGTAGCTTTATAGCTTTACATCACAGTTATCAGATCCTAAAACAATGTATCTGATTTTCTAAAAACAGAAAGCAAACTGTATTTACAAGAAACTAGGAGTAGATCCTCAAAATGAGGTCAATCCCTATCTGATAATCCTCAAAATGTGGTTGAAAAGTTGATGATGTGTAGCCTAGCCTTCCAAGGCTCTTTGGTTTGATCTCCTGAAGATGAAATTTGAGTTGGATGATGTGTCTTCAAACCCCTGATATTCTGCCTTTGAAAAAGATGCCAAATGTAGTTGAAAAACCTCTTTTTGACCTTATCCCTCAAAACTAGCCTTTGAATTAGACTTGCTAATTCAACAACTGTCCATTTGAAGTGGTTTCAAACCATTCAAACTCAAAAAATCTCGATCTGGGCAAAAATTCGGTTATTCTGGCTGTGACAGGTTTTCAGCAGCTTATTTACCTAAAAATTTGCTCCTTAGCTGGTGAAAAGCAGAGCTTTCACCAACTAACTAGCAAAGTTCAAGACGAGTTAGCTGGTGAAAGCGCAGATTTTTTTAAAATCAAATTTCTCAGTCGTGGAGAGTCCATTTTACATGCTTGAATAGTCGATCAACATCTAGAAATCCTAATCTTTCCAATGGTGCTTTCAAATCTGTATTTGGATCTCGAGAAGGTAATCAAAAGTTCCCTGCAAGATTAGGCATCATTCTTTAAAAAAAATGCCAGTGCATTTTTTATCGCTAACACCTTCAAATATAGGGTATCCAAACTGAGCATAAAAAATTCAAAAACAACATTTCCAACAATCTCCATCTTGCAATGTTGATCTTGGACATATGTACTCTCCCCTTGTCTTTGACATCAATGAAAACAATATTTCCAACAATATCCCCCTTTCTCAATGATGGAAACCCTTATTCAATTCTATAATACTCCCCCTGTCTACAACTCTCCTTGCAATTATTCCTTTGTCTACAACTTCTCTCCCTTTGACATCAATGGAAAAGTGTTTCTCCCATGAGCTTGTGCTTCCCTTTACTGACAAGATGAGAGGGATATCACTCCCAAATTATGTTTGAGATATTCAAATGTGTCTCTGGGAAGGGGTTTGGTAAAAATATCTGCAACCTATTCTTTGGTGGCAATGTATTCTAGCTTGACACTTGGCTCTACTACCTATTCTCTTAGGAAGTGGTACTTTATGGGTGTTATTCCTCGACATGTTTCCTATTGTTAGAGGAACGATTCCAAGGATCATTTGAGCCAAAACTCAAAAAAGGTTTTTAGGCTAGCTTTCTTTATAAAGGGCGATATGCATAAATACTCATTACTCACAACTCTTTAAAAATTTGAGACAGGACGATTGGGCATGCCTTCGACTAATATGAGAAATTTCTCCTCCATGTATTATAATCTAGAGGGAAAAAGAAAAGGTGGCTTTGTGGGAAGAGAAATGTGCAGGTAAGGTATCAAACTAAGATAAATCTTACGAGGCATGGGTGGAGAAGAACGTACTAAGCATTCAAGAATTCATTAGTTATCACAATTTATGCATTCTAATTTGAATTACATGCATCTCAGACAACTTATTACTCAATACATCCACATAACAAAAATTATGCATTATTATGAATACTTGAAACAATATATTAAGCAAGATAGGTTAGGAAACTAAAACCAATCTTATTCATCAAGGAATCCATACACATTTGCAACACATATGGGCCAAAATTGTTACTGAAATATTTTATTAATGATCATAGTACATTACAGAGATGGAAGTTGGATCAATGACAATGGAGAAGAAAGAAATATGGGAATTACGACCTAATACAACATAAAATATTTGAATCCCTGTCAGCCTCATGGCTTCCCTTTCATAGTCTGTCTTTCTATTGGAGTTGGATTGATCTCTCGAATTTGAGGTTCAGACACTCTTCCTCTCTCTATCTGTTGATAATGAGATAATGATCCTGATGGATTATTTATATCTCCTCCTTGTGTGAAAACCACTTCTTGTTTCTTTAAACCACCTAACATTTTCTTGATACTGCTTCTTTATTATTGAGTGGTTGATTTATTTGAATGAAAAGAATTTCCAAAGTTATTTTCAACCACGACCAACTAAAGAGGTGTTGAACATGTGCCACTTGTCTGACCTGTCTAACCTTACCTTCATGTCTATACCTTTAGATATGTGCACAATGTTTTCCATGCATTACCCATAGGGTACTCCAATTGTTTGAGGTTTCTTCTTATTTCATCCAAATATGTGAACCTTTTATAAGATGGTGGATGAACACTCTTTAAAATTAATCTGAGAGTACATAATAATAGGAAGTCCCATTCCAACACATCCATTACATCTTGTCCCTTGAGAGGCCCTTCCAGCTTATTGAACCTTCTATCATCATTTCCTTGTGCTCTATATTCTACATGAGATTCCTTTTAGCCATAAATCTCTTTGCATCCGGAACTCTCTTTAACCACAACTCTGTTTGCATATTTGGACAACTTAATACATTTAGGCTCTTGGTTGGTTCCCAAGTTACAATCCTCTATGATTTCATCTTTTGGTAATAGAATGGAATTAGTAGGTGCGTCATTCTTATAAAACAATTGTTCTAAGGGAACTAATCCTTTTGGGATGAAATCATTTTTCAATTGAAGAAATTTATGAGAAGCCATGTGATTATTGAAATGGGAATCAATATGTGCATCACTCATAGCTTCCTCACTCTCTTCTATATCTTCCTCATTATCTATATGAGTAGAAGAGAATTCATCCATTAGTTCCAAAAATATTCTAAGTTGTTGGTGTTTGGTATGATATATACTTATTACCTATTGCACTATTAGCTCAGAGTCTCCAAACAAAACCAACTGTGTAATATTAATTTTCCTAGAAGTCTCCAATCCTGATAGCAAGGCCTCATACTCTGCTACATTATTGGTATCTCAAACTCCAATTTATAAGATAACAATTTTTTTTCATTGGTTGGAGATATCATCACTATCCCTTCTCCATATCCATCCTTTGAACTAGCTCCATAAAAGTATAATTTCCACACCCCTTCATATTTCAAGTCATCCTTAGAAGATACACTTTTTGGTTCAACTACTTCATCTATGGACAAGATGCAACAACCCAAATCAAATTCATTGGCATAAATGGGATAATTTACTAGGTTATTTTGATCACTTACCACATATGCAAACTTAGTTTCTCTATATAATATTCTCTTCTTAGCCAAAAAAAAATGGTACAATGGCATCTGTCATATCCATTTGCATAGTGCCTCCCAATTTTCCTGCCCATGATATAGATAAAAGCATGCCATAATTAGCAGGCACATAAGCAACAACCACATACATCATGATACTCTTGACAGATAGTTGTGCTAATGTAACAACCAAATCCTTAATAATATCCTCACAATTTAACCTTTATTGAGTCAAATGAGTATAAATCATGATATGGTCTGGTTATCTCAAGTCCCAAATGTTCCATGACAAATTTAGGCATAAGGTTATGTAAAGCTCTAGAATCCAACATGTAGTTTTGTAGTAGTTTGTCATGAATGTGTAAAGTGATATAGAAAGATTTTGTAGTGTCCTCTTTGCTATCAATATGAGGTCCAAAGGTGATGGTTGGAAATTCATCATGTATGTTTAAAGGGTCTGGTTGGTTATTAAAATTAGACCCATGTATGGCTTTCTCGATTTGGTTTTTATAGACAAGATTCTTTACCAACTCCACTAATGGGACATGTATCTTGATTTTCCCTAATTCATGCTCAACGTTTAAGGGATGACGAGGATTCTCAATTGTTTTAGAATCACTTTTCCCCTTTGATTGATCATAGGAATCGATCTTCTGTACAATAATGACCGTTTCTTTTTATTTTTCCTTAGATTGAGTTGTTGGTAATTTCTTTAATAAAGGTATATTATCATTTTTTTGCCCCTACTGGCCTAGGCTAAAGGTCATGTTTATTTTCTAACTTAGCCTGTAATGCATCAGAGAACAATCTATATTGGGAAAATGAAAATTCTCCATAATTTTCTACTTGGTTTAAAATATGGGGTTTAGTATTCAAAGATCTTTCATAATCATGTTGTGTTATATGCATAGCCTCATGACTGTCTTGAATCAAATGCATCTCCTCTTGGAAATATGAAAACTCCAAGATCTTCAACAACATTATTCTCATTGTTGTTCTTTTCTAGAGGTCTAAGGGATTGTTCCTCATTTCTTCTATCTCTCCTTAACATATGTGGGTTAAAAGGTATCCTAAACTAATTAGGATTCCTTTGGCATTATTAATTAGGAGGTTTATTTGGAGGATTGCCTTCAGTCTCAAGGATGGATAATTTATTAGATATATTTCTGACGAGTCTAGACATTTCCTCTATCTTAGCTTCCCGTGAATCCTTACCAACACCTAAGGTACCAAATTCATATTTTAATTTCTTCTTTTCTTTATCATTATGATCAATTTATACCTTATTTTTTCTAGAAGCTGTAATGTTTCCCTCAATGTTAATGTCATCATATTGCATTATTAAAAGGGTTGCAAACATTCTTTCTCTCAACATAATGGAAAATTATTCTTCAAAGGCTCTTGCATAAGTCACCTTTGTAGTAGCTTGGGAGGGTTTAATGTCCACTGGAATATTATTATAAAGTTTACTAAATCTCTTGTTAAAATAAATTGTAGTCTTTGCATCCTTCTTCTTTAATGACCCAAATGTTGTGAGATAGTACAAGTGGTCACTCTTTTCACTCCATTGTCTCATGAAAGTGGTTTCAGGAACCTCCCATGAATTAATGGAGGCATGTGGTAATCCTCTGAACCATTTACAACATCTTCTTCAAGGGTTTGTACAAAATGTCTCATAATAAATCATCATGGTCTACGAAGAGGTTTTCTATAAAGTCTTGGAAAGGAGCCATGTGCTCCTCAGTTGTTATCTCTTTTTCCCCATCATACTTTGGCAACAACTTGAGATAAGTTTTTGGTAAATCATGACGGTTTTGGGGAAGATGTAGAAGTCAATACATAGCTTCCACCCAAGGATTAACAAGTGGTGGAGGTGGCAGTGGATTCTTATTTCCTCCTCCTTTCCCAACCATTAGGTGCTTGAGGATTTGATTCCTTGCTTCTGCAAACAGGGGAGGTCTAGTATTTTTCAAGAAAGGTCTATACAAACTATTGAAAGAATATGAAAAGTCTAAAGGGGAATTTTGGAGATCGATAAAGGGTTGACTAAGCAATTGAGAAGCTGAGCATGCCTTTGGAGGTATACGTGGTATCCTATCAGCGCTATCTAACTCATAACTAGTATAAGTAAAAAAATTATGATTTGGGTTAACTCCAGTCTGAATTTTTTCTCGGATGTTCCTCCAAGTGATTAGATTTTCATGATCTGGTAACATTGGAATACTTGCAAGATTGGGATTCACTTAGGTATGCTTCCTTGTTGATTCCAAATTTGCATCTATGGATTTTCCAGGTGAATAATAAACAACCTTGTGACTGAATCATTTTTCACCATCAAGAATTTAGTGCTAATTATTTTGTCTCCCAGGGAAGATAACTTCACAATTTCATCCCTGACAATGACGCCATTTAAGGATGTTAGTCCTCACAATGATTTTGGTTGTTAGAGGAATGATGTCAAATATACTTCGAGCCAAAACTTAGAAAATGGTTTTTAGGATACCTTACTTTATAAAGGGTGATATGCATAAATACTCACTCCTCACAACACTTTAAAACTTTGAGACAGGACGATTGGGACTGCCTTCGACTAATAGGGGAAATTTCTCCTCTGAGTATTATAATTTCAAGGGCAAAAGAATAGGTGGTTGTGCGGGAAGATAAATGCGTAGGTAAGGTATCAAACTGAGATAAATCTTTCCAGGCCTAGGTGGAGAAGAACATACTAAGCATTCAATAATTCAATAGTTACCACAATTTGTGCATTCTAATTTGAATTACATGCATTTCAGACAACTTATTTCTCAAGACATCCACATAACATAAATTTTGTATTGTTATGAATACTTGAAACAATATATGAAACAAGATTGGTCAGGAAATTGAAATCAATCTCATTCATCAAGTAATCGATACACATTTACAACACATATGGGCCAAAATTTCCGTTGAAATATTTTATTAATGATCATAGTACATCACATAGATGTAAGTTGGATCAATTACAATGGAGATGAAAGAAATATGAGAATTACATCCTAATACAACATAAAATATTTGAATCCCTGTCAACCTCATGAATGCCCTTTCATAGTTTGTATTTTTGTTGGAGATGGATTGATCTCTCGACATTTTGTCCCTTGAGAGGTCCTTCCAGCTTATTGTAACTTCTATCATAATTTATTCTATTGTCCAATAGATTTTGGTATTCATTCTTTGAAAATATATCTCCATCACCATCCCACAAATTGGGAAATCCAAAATCGATCACCTCTTTGAAAAAATTCCTAAATGAAGATATCTCCCCATTCAATTTATGTACCTTTCACTCTATATTCTGCATGAGTTTCCTTTTATCTAGGACTCTCTTTGCATCCATTACCAGTCAGTTCTATCTTGTATATCTAAAACCTTGAGTTTCTCTTTATATATGTTGTACAGGAACCTAATTAACTCTTCATCCACCTCTGGTTTACCTGACAATTCCGATGCTATAATATTGATATCTTTAGTAACTTCATCAATCAATTCATATTCTTCTTGCCTCAAATTAAATCGATCCCAATTCTTAGAAATCAATGATGTTATTTGATATCAAACTATATGTTTGGATCCCTTCAATATATAACTCATCTCATCATATATAACTCTCACTCAACCTGCTCATTTTTAGTACTAAGATGGTGTAAAAGTACCTCCCTACTCTTGGCTTTCTCTTGTAACTTTGTTACTTTATCTGAACTAAATTTGAGGTTCTCTGTATGTGAATTAATCTCTACCTCCTTTACACTCAAATATGACATAACCTTATCCAAGCCTTCATCATCATCTAGAGGTGTAACTGGAACTTTAGGTTCTTTAGCTAGCTATATGGATTTTTCTAACTGTTCAGTTAAAGACCTATTTTTTTGTTGGCTCTGAACAAGCGATTGGTACATCTACTCTTCATCATAGTTGGCCTGCATATCAAGAGTTTGTACATGATGATTTTTTGGGATGTTCAGCCTTTTCTTAAGTATTTTAATTTCATTATCTTTCTTACTTAGCAAGTCTTCCACCACTTTGGGATCCTTAGGATTAGCACTCAGGGCCATAATATTCTTTTGTAGGTATTTTATCTTAATCGCTTTGGATCTTACCATTGTTTTTTCATGCCTCAATTGCCTATGTAACTTATGATCCAATTCCTTTATCTTTGTCTTTCTTGCAAAGGTCTGAAAGATTCCCTTGAAAGACTCTAACAATGATAATCTTAGCGCATTCTCCTTATAATCCATGGATGAAAGTAATTTAGTTTGGTAGTTGACTGGAGGACATAACTCCTTATTCACATCTATGTTGCTTATCTTGATATCATAATAATATTTAAATAAGGTGGACTGAGTCTCAGAAGACCCCCCTAAAGTAGCAGGACTAGCCACTCCATATGAAATTAAGGATGATGGATAATGTTGTATGATAAAAGAAGGAGAAGGAGTTTTTACAGTAGAAGTAGACCCATCTTCTTTGGATCACTCAATAAGTTGTAACACACCCTTACCTTTATCCAGAATATTTGAAATGATATCATGTGTAACATGCTCCTCTTATTTCTTAGACTTCTTCCTTATGTTATAATCTATTTCCATCTCAGATTTTAGTTCAGGGAAAGCTATTTTTCCCAATAAAACTTCTAGATTTTGAGAAGTCTCGGAGGCCCTTGTGGAATATGATCTGTCCAGTGGTGAATTTTGCACATGTTCCATCAAATTATGTTTTACTCTTCCCATGTGTCCAATTTAGCATTACTTTATATTACATGATCAGGTTGATGCTTGTATGAAGGCTTCCTAGATACAATGATTCCCTATGGATCATAAACCCAACTGCTTGCTTTCTCAAATTCAAACTTCTGCAACATGTCTTCAATGAAGCCAAGTGCATTTATCAACTTTACTTGGAAAGGACATACTTCATTTGGAATCTTGAATGTGACTGACTTCTTATGCTGTGTAAAATGGAGATGATTTGATATCATCCTCTATCTGATATATTCAAGGGGAAAAATCCTTGGAGTCAGAAACACTGGAAATTTATAGGGTTCTCCCTTAAAACCATAAACTATGATTAAGTTGTATGTGTCATACAAATACCAATCACATGTACTAGTTTCCTTAGTTAGTTGGAGAATTTTCTTCAGATCACTAAACATTCTAGGAGGATGCATTGGATGAATAAGACTATATACAACACTAATGTACTAATTAAAAGGAGAGAGAAACCATGATTATGTTCCTTTTTTCTTGTTTCTTCAGTCCATTCAACCACAGGATTCAAATTGGAGTTGTTATCAATTACCTACAAACTTAGTTTATGAAAGGCTGAAACATTATTAAAGAGTATCAAATGTACCAAATAGGACTGGTATCAGAAGGATTTAGTAGTAGGATAAATTGATAAGTGGTAATTAATGGCCCCAACTAAATAATCAACGTAATCGTATTTAATCAAGGCGATTGACTCTATAGCACATAAAATTGACAATAAAACAAAAATAGTTTCATTCACATTATGGTCATTCTCATAACCTAAGATCTGACAGATCATAGTGACGACATTTCTAGATATGTCTGAGACAATAGATGATCGATATGGAGGAGGGTCGGATGGTAATGCGACATCTGCAAGTAACAATTTACTGAGCATCTTTTCTCTCTCTAATTGGGGTAAAGGCTGATATCTAGAAGGAATTTGATCTTGATCTAGGGTTTTTGTAGCAGCAAGATCATAAAAAGGGAAGTATTTGAACGATTGATTCCCTAGAAATTGAACATATAACCCCAGAATCATCGGCATTAGTAATATGTTCCTTTTGAATATTATAACACAAGGAACACCATTCAACCATCTCTTGGAAATGAAAGGTTTTGGGTATTACCAATCGAACCAGATTCGACTCCCACAAAAACCTACAATGTTTTAAGTCACTGGCATCTTTGTGGGGAATTTTTATTAATTGATACATATTGGGATAAGACAAGGCATGATCAAAGACATCTCCCTCTCTATCTTTCAAATGATATTGAGGAGTGAGTTTCTTTGACACCTTCAAGGCCTTGCTAGGGATTAGCTTAGACTTCATTTTGAGGTTTCAATGAGAATAACATCTCAACCAGGTATAGAATTGGGCTAAGGATAATTGAATTACCTATATTTTGATCTTGTATGAACAATGCATATGAAACATGCACAGGTTTCTTCAGATATGTAAAGTTTTACCTTGGGTGTTGTAACTTGGTAATACTGAAATTATCTTAATATCATGCTAAAACCCATTTTTAACCTTTCGATACTTTGGAGACAAACATCACTTTGATATTGGAAACAACTATAAGATTTACAAAGTGCGAAAATTGGATGATGTCATCAATGTACGATGGATATGTGGAAGGTCAATATTGGTCCAGGTGGCTGCCCAAGCAACATCACTGTCAGGACTGATATTGTCTAGTTGGCCATGTGTCTCTCGGTTAGTAATAGTAACTTGTGTGAGCTTGCATGGATTAATATGACTTGGCAATGATATTTTATCATGTTTATGGCCATATCATTTTCAGGTGGGAGCTCGAGTGTTCATGATTGGCCCACCTCATTCTCCAACTAGGTGTTGAGTGAACACATGATAGTGTGGTTTCTGCGATACTATTCGTGGTATCACATGGCCAAACAAGAAATTTCCTTTTAGTTGCAAGGGATACGAAACCAAAAAAAAAATTCCATGTATTGCATCCTGAAACCACTCCTCACATGCCCAAATATCGTTAAAGGTTAGGTGAGCCATGGATGCGACATGTGTTCTACATCGTTGATCTTGCGATATGAAATGTGCTTAGATATGAGTCATTGATCTCATTCCCTTGATGAAGCACGCTAAAATATTGACTTTAGCACTCAGTCAAAACCCCTTTTCATTGGTGTAAGCCCTCATACTAGTGCACGACCTCATGTACATGAAACTTAAGCCCCCTAGTGGTCTGCGTTAAGCTCCTTTTGTAGAATTTAGCCCTCTTTACTCATTTTAAAACCTTTTCTACTTCAAATTACTCACTGTTAAGGAAGATTGTTCCATTTTGCAAGCCCCAAGTGGTCTTTCCTCTTGAAAAAACCAGGTCCAAGGAAATAAATGTCCCTTGAATGCATAGTTCCCATAAAAATTTCATCTTTGTACTAACAATCAGAATATGCTTCGTCTTTGAGAGCATAACAAGATTCTTTGAAATGTTGATTGCACTTGTGTTGTTGCGTTTGATTGAGATTGGTTGATCATATTATACCTTGATATCCTTCAGTGTCTACTTCATCCAAAGAACTTATGTGCAACATCCTGCTACTGCAATATATTCAGATTATGTTGTGGATAGAGAGATTTAAGTTTTCTTCTTGCTCAACCATGATACTAAAACATTTACTAGAAATAATGCTCCTCCACTGGTACTTTTCTTGTCATCAATACTTCCTACCCAATTTGCATCTCTATATATTGTTAGAGTTAAGTCCTTACTTCTTGAACACCACAAGCCAAAGTCGAATGTGCCCTTTATATATCTGAATATTATTTTACTGCTTGCACATGTGTATCCTTTGGTGTAGATTAAAATATTGCAACCAATCCTATTGCATCCATGATTCCTCACCTTGATGTTGTCACATATAGTAGGCTACCAATCATTGAACTATACAATGTTTGATTTTCTTCTGGAGATTTATCATCTTTGCTCAACTTACATCCTGTGATCATGGGTGTACTGACAGGTGCACAGTCTCCGATTCCAAATTTCTTCAACATTTCCTTGATATATTTTATTTGAGAAATGAATAATTTCCTTGCTATATTTTATTTGAGAAATGAATATGCCTTTGTTGGATTAAGAAATATGCAACCCTATAAAGAATGACAATTCTCCAAGTATGGACATCTCAAATTATTTTTTCATTTCTTCTGCAAACTTTTGGCTCATTTTATCATCATTACTTCCAAATATGATATCATCTACATAAACCACAATGATTAACAATTTTTCATTGTTTCTTCTAATGCAAATATTGTTGTTTGTAGCTCCTAGTTTGAAACCTTCTTGTTGTAGGTATTTGTCAAGTCTTGAATACCAAGCTTTGAGAGCCTTCTTTAGTCAATAGAGTGTTTTCTTCGGTCTACCTACATGATCTTTGTTTTATAACAATTGAAATCCTTCTAGTTGTTCAATATATACTTATTATTCCAAATTTCCATTTAGAAAGGTTAACTTGACATCCATTTGATAGAATTTGAAGTTCTTCAAAAACGCAAATTCTAAAAACATTCTGATTGATTATGCTCTTGCAACTAGAGAAAAGGTTTTTTCAAACTCAATACCGTTAACTTGAGCATGCCCTTTACAGAAAAATGTTGCTTTATTTCTTTCTACTTGTCCATCTTCATCCAATTTGTTTTTGAATAACCATTTGGTGCCAATCACATTCTTGTCTTTTGGTTTGGGCACAAGTTCCCATGTCTCATTCTTCTCAATTTGATTTAGTTCTTCTTTCGTCGCATTAACCCAATGCTTATCTTCACTATCTTGTGCAAAGTTCTTGGGCTGTATTTTAGATAGCAAAGAAAAGTTCAATCTTCTTCTAGTATGAATTATTGTATCTATATCACCAAGAATATGATTTTCTGGATGATGCTTTGGGCAAATTTGGACGATGTCTTTGGATATTGGCGTTGTATTTCTTCTTGTTCTCTGTTTTGAAGATGATTTGACCGATGAAACCTTTGGTTCCTATTCCTTCCCAATATATGATGGCAACTTGGTTGGTGAACACAAAGTTAGAGAAAGAGAATATTTATTACCAGTTGATGATGAGTTTTCAGATGAAGAGCATGAAATTTTAGTTTAAGAAGAGGAGAGTCATTAGTTTGCTTTGGAAGTAAGTGAGGAAGATATTTTGCAGCATGTAATAATTCATACATGCTTTAATTTTTACTTACAAGTGGTTGTAGTCATGATTTTAACCTTCTACCCTTACCTTTATAATTCTAAGCATACTTTCAGTGTGCCCCAACCCATAAATATGATTGATAATGACTCTTAACCTTTTCACAATGTAGACCCCATGTAGATACATTATGATTGAAATATGATTACCCTTGATATTACTAGAGAGAGAATGTTGCATCTCTTTTCTGTTAGTCACTGTTCCATCTATCAACCTGAATCTGAACCCAAAACTTCCTCAATCTCGTATCCTAATGAGTATAACCAGACTAATAATGATGGTAAGGGATCTAATGTTAATCTTATTGAATGACATCTTTTACAAGATGGTAGTCAATTCATATGTATTTTAATAGGTCTCTTGCATGCACTGTATGCATCAGTTGGTTAGCATTATTTGTCTAATTCCCTCCAAACCATCGATCCCACATGGAAACTTAAGGATGCATTCCTCTATGCCAAGTTTTACCCTGTCTAAAGTTTCAACGATTAACCATCCTTCTCCTTGTACATAAATAGATATATATGATTCAATTTTCTTTGTTTCTTTGTTTCCTTTTTTGTCACTTCTATTGCATCAAGTATCGAATGAATTTGGTAGTTAGTTTCTTTGTTGCTCGATATGTTTTCATCCACTTGTGTATTGTTTTTTATTTTGTTTTAAGGCTCATTTAATTGTTGTTGTCTTGTAAATTTGGTTGAAATTTGTTTTTCTTTCGATCTTTTTTCTCTGCTTTTATTTTTTTTAGAATTTTTGAGTCAAACCGGATCAATTGAAGTAGTTGCTTTAATTTTTTCTTTGCAAATTTTTAATTAATATGTTTTAGAATAATAAAAAAGATTGAATGAGTGGATTTCAGTTTGAAACACTACTTATGTATTTTTTTCTGTGCTTATGAATGTCTTGTTTAAACCTAGTGATTTTAGTTGTTTCCCTTCTTCTTTCCCATGCTTTCCCCATGAGTGAATCATTCAAAGAGCATATCAAAATTGTTTTACAAAATCTTTAAGAAAGAGAAGAAACCAACAAACTTTAATCTTATCTTCAAATCAATAACCAAAAAATTCCAAGTTCTAAATCTGCTACAAGCAGAGTTTCTTGTGGAGTCGCTAGATGTTGACTCAAATTTTAGTCACTTATATAAAATATCACAAATTATTGTGAATCCTATGATTACTTATAATATATAAATAATAGGTGGGGTCCCCGAAGAGAAAATGGAAATTTTTGGTCTTCTAAAGTTTTTCCTCAGCATGATAAATTTGAGGTTTTTCCTCTTCAATCATTGGTTCATGGTGGTCATGGTTATGCATATGGTTGATATTATAAAAGGTTCACTTGCATGGTGCTTTGAATGAAAACAAATATTTAATATCATGGCAGTTTGATGATTTCCAAAATCATTCTTATTCAAAATATTTAAAGGTAGTTGCAAATGATCAACACATTTATAAAAACATTGAGTCGTGCAAGCATTGCACACTACTATTGCTCTATCTACAATGTTCCAAGTTACATATCATCATGGTTTTTAAGGTTTTATTATGTTACGAGTTCTAACTTATGCGCATCACTTGTATCTTGGGTTTCGATTGCATGGTATAAAGTGTTTATTCTATCATTAGAACACTCTATTTAAAGGTCACAGTTTGAACATAATTTAGGTCAAAGGTTTGATGTGAGTCACACTGGTTTATGGATTCATACACTGCAAATTGTTTAGTACATGGACACCACAAGAAAACATCATACATACCATAATCTTTGCGTTTAATGGTGTAAAGTCTTATAAAATTTGATTTTTATGACCTCCTTTCAAAGTGATACCTTGTATAGAGTTATAATATGGTTCATATTGGTTATACTTGGTACTAAAACATTGGGTTACGATTGGAATATTATATCAAGTCAAAACAAGTGATCAATCGTATACAAAGAACCTGAAATATAATATTTGCAGTCGTTATATGGTTCCTAGCTAATATTTGGAGCTCGTGTGTATATACCCTTTTTCATTATGTCACATATGATAAAGTGTTGGGCATATTGAAATATATTGCATGTGGTTTATTGTTTATTGATATGGAGTTATGAGAAACAGACTCGAGGTTTATTTGATTCAATACATTAGTAAGTCCACGTTTATAAGGGTTCTAGGATTGATGATGTGGGATACAAGTAAATGGAATGTCAATTGACAATGTCGTCAATTTCGCCATGCATTAAAGACAACGAGATGTGGGAAATTACTTCATAGTTCCGCATTCCATTACTCTCATTTCACCTTGGATTATGGTCATTTGTGTTATTATAGGTTGAGGAAATGATATTTTAGCTCTTCTGGTCTAAACTCTTGCTCTTGACAGTTTCATAAAAAAATTGGCCCTCATATTGGTATAAAAGCTTCATTTTGGGAAGGTATGAACTCACAATTTGTCTTACATCTTTTATAATGCATTTGTCGTATAAAATGGTTACATTTGGCTCTATATGACATTATTGTGTGCATGAATGACCTCTCTTTCCCTTTTTGTTGTCTCTTGAAATTGAAAGTGAAGAAAATTTTCGTTTACAAAATATTAGTCACAACTTTGGTTGCTTCCTCCACACTCACACTTTCCATGTAAGTTTACAAAGAAAGAAATAATTTTGGGCACCCTCTCTTTTGCATTCAGTTGAAGTTTGAAATACAGTTTTGTTTGATGTGCCTTCCTGCACATTTTAGGGATAACTAAGTCCATTTTTATGAATAAGTTTATGGGTTTGTTATAAACTTGCTCTGTGACTTTATGGGTTACTGTTGAGATTTTGAAGATGGGGTTCGAACCCAGGTCAGAGTTTTGAATTGAAAATCATATCATGTTTGTATACAAAAGTTTAAACTTTATTCTCAATTTCATAAGATGATGCAATATATTTATTTCAGACTCAAAGATTTTGGGTTGGGTTAATGACATTGTGTTTCAGTCTATGTGTGATCTGCAGCGGTTATTAAACTTGAAAGTTTAAAATATTGTAGTGTTACCTACAACCATCCTTGTCCTCATAAGGATTACATGGTGTCCTCCTGAATCCAACTGTTTATATATATGATAGGTTCAAAACCTGAGTTTACACTCAAATCCATTTTGAAAATGATTAAAAACCTTTTGAAATGGGCTTTGGTCAATCAACAAAGTATGTCGAATCGTGTTTGAAGTTTAGTACTGGAGATGGTTTCGATTTATTTGAATTCTGGGCGTATGGACTTTCTTTTGAGAAAAGTATATTGGGCCTAAACCCTAACCCTGCAATGGAGTCCATAGAATTGAACTCGGACTATCTGAATTGCATGAAAACTTTAACTCTATTTTTCAAACAATTATGCTATTTGTTTGCAAGCCTAATGATTTTGATTGAGGAGAATGTGGATTTATTTGAAGTTTTGTGCATAAAACAAAACATGGTTTTCCTTGGTGAACTCGTCGTTTTAATTCAAACTGATATATTCTGGTAAGAATGAAATATTGCTATTGGATTCCATTAATAGTTTGAATCTAGGTTTGAATGACATTTTTTTGGACTTTATGACTGTAAGCTACATGATGGAACTCTGGTCATTCTAATTAGAATAGTTTATAATATTACCAGTTGAGCCATGGATTCTCCTTATTTTGTTTTCTTCGACCATTATTGAAGAGTTGGTCGGGTTTAATCAAATTCATGACAAGTTATTTATGTACGCAATGCTGGAGTATTTTGAATGGTCAGTAGCATCGATTGGTTGGCATAAATGGAATTAAATGAATTTATGGTATTACCCTATTGTTCAAATTTCGATTACAAGATTTGTTTTAAACAAGGAAATTTAAAGTATATGCATAGACTTTGGACGACATGACAAAGGGAAATAATAGAAGTCATGTTGAAAAAATATTATATAGACTCATTTTTTCCTCCATTTATTACACTTTACATGATTTATTCACTCAATTCCCATTCATAAAACTCTTGTTATCATTCTTCCGTGTCTATATAATTAAGATGAAATTCATGTACCATAAATGACATAATAACCAATATTTTCAAAGGCAAGATTTATCAATGATGTGAATGATTTAGAATTTTTTTGGTTGATGGTTAGTTTTCATATGGAAAAATTAGTGACACTAAAGACAATCTTTGATTTTGTGAATATGACTAAAGGAAATCATATGCTAATTATATAGATTAGGTCTTCCTCATCGATCTCACTTTTCATAAGTTATTTCCTAAAGTACCTATCATTGATTACTTTCTCCATTTCATTCCTATCTATATAATTAATAATATGCATGAGAAAATGATATCGTTTTATTTAATCATTATGATAAAAAAAAAAAGAGTTAAAAGAAATGAAAGGATTTGCTAATTACTTTGGTCGATTGAAGACTCTTATAGACATGTTTTGAAATAAAGATGAGCAAAATTATTTTTGAAGTAATGATCAACATATATAAATGACAGACTTATGTGCTATTTATTGGATGTGGTTAATGGATAATATATTTTTTGTCCCTATTTCATTTTATTCCTTTTCACTTCCCATTTGTATTGTATGGTTGTGTCATGTTAGAGCCAATTTAATCATTTAGAAAAATGGTATTAGATGTCTTATCTCACTATTGTTTTATGCTTATGATAATTGGATTATCATGATTGAAGATGAGCTTCTTCAGCAGGGGTAACAATACAGGTGGAAACAGATGAAGAAGAGGTCGAGGGCCCAATACCTTTTGACAGCCTAGGGGGCATAAAAAACTGAGGTTTTCCATTCATTTTTATGATGACTTTGATAGTTCCAACAACTAATACAAACTAGGCACTCGAACCTTGGTGGTCATCAAGCCTTGCCACAACCCCAAGCAACCACAAATGCTATCTTGCAACCTCACCCTAATATTGTGAACATCCTTGAGTCTCCTGTGTAGCCTAATATTGATGGATGGGGTAACTTATCTGCTAATCCTCCTTGCAGTTTCAATCATTGGCATATGCCTCCCCCTCCCCCTCCTCCACCAATTCATACTATGTTTTCCAATGCATCTTTTCTTTTACCTCCAGTTCAGCTAGTGCTACATGTTCACACAACTGCTACACATGAGTCCATGCCTCCTCCTCCTCCTCCTCCTCCTCCAAAGGATCATAAAACCACACCACATTGCTCCCAAATCGACAAAGGTAAGAAACCTGTTACTTCAACCAACATGGCCAAATCCTTCTCCTCTAATCATTCAAATATTAAATCAATAAGCAGTGGAAAAACAAGTTTATATGAAGTGCATCCTAAAATTGCCCAACTGGAAGAGAAGAAGTCCCAATATGAGGACTTTATTAAAGAAAGAGATGAGTTTTTCAGGAAGAAGTTTCCTGAATTGTTTTAATTATGTTAGAATTTTTTTGACTCTAACACTTTTAAGGATAGATGGCAGAACAATGATATTTAGTTTTGAAAATTTTAAAATATCATGTTATTTTATCGGAGACACAAGTGTTTTCTGCCATGGTATTTGAGATGCATGATTTGGTATGTTATATGATGCTAATATATTCTATGTTTGATTGATTATATATGGAGCAACAAGAAAAATCTATTTATGATTTTGGAAATAAAGAGATGCATAAATAGAGGGGGACCCCACCTATTTAGTTATTATTTATTTATTAATTATCCTTATCAATAAAATTATTTGTCCTATTTCTTAACTAAAGTTATTTAACTTTAGTAACTAAAAATAGTTCAACGACTTGAAGAACTAACTTTTGGAGAATAAAAGGAAGAAATAAAGGACAAACAGGACATGAGGAATTAGAGAGAAACACTTCATATAAGGTTGGCTCTTGTTTCATTTTGAGATTTCTGAATTTCGTCTATCCATTTTCTGAGTTTCTTAAAAAGGATTAACCTTTATTGATAGCAGGATATTTCTAAATGTGGCAAAGGAGAAAGGACTAGGAAGCATTGATATTTGACATGCTTCAAAAGTTCATTCATGTCTCTTGATAGTCTATGTAGTTTTATTAGAATTTCAAAATTAAGTTTAAGGTCTGATTAAGATTATTTTGCAGAGTCAAGAGATGGTGGGCTTGTGACTTGGTTGATCTAGTGTATACAGTCTTGGTAATTTTATTTTAGACGCCAGTTGTCTATGTATGATGTTCAATTCCATCTAAGACTTCTAATTTTGATCTTGGTCCTCACCCTTGTAGGGGTTTGAAAAGAGGCATTCTTGTTGTAACTCAAAAAATATATTATTAATAAAATCTGGTGTTTCTCAATTGAGACTTGTGTATTTCTGATTTTCAGATTGTTATATTCTTTACTTCATTCTTTTTATTTCTCATAATCATTTACATATAAAATTTATACTTTTTTTAGCGGAAACACACAACTTTAAAATAACATCAGGTACACGAATATATTTCTGCAGGCATGGTTGATATTTTTGCAAGGCTATAAACCCAGGGTAACATTCTCACCTATCTTACCTTATCCTACTAATATTAAAAAATGCTTGAGTGAGGACATTCCATTCCTCACATTGATATTTATTTTGGCGACCATACTGGGAAAAACCCACTCAATCGTTCTTCTCCAGTTTTTTTATTTAATGCTCACGTTTCTTTTTAGCAACAATGCATTTTCTAACCTTTCCTAATCATGAATATACCTGATTTTGATTTGATTACAAGCTTTCCATGGTTGGTTTTCCTTTTTTTGAAGGTTACCCATGGGAATATTCTCGTGATCACGTTAACAAGTTCATCCAATTTTTCAATCGGTTGGGGTCCAAGATATTTATACTTCTTCTGACATGTCCCCTCTTACTCTTCGTGGAAAACTAGGAGATTGGTATAGGTTCATAGCACCTAATCCTAATTTGGTAGGAAAGATGATTTTCACAAAGTTCATTACTGAATTTCCTTCTCTACCCATCTCCCAACACTTTGAACATTTTCATGAGATTCTTCCTACTTCTCCTCGATGCGACTTTTGCAGTGGCCCTCATGGACAATTGAATTGTATATTATTATTAGAGTCCAGATAGGAATACCAAAAAAATCCCTATCTATTCTTGACCGACCAAGAATATAATTATACATCTCATGATTCTTCATCAAAAACTTCAAGGGTTTGTGAGGAATATTTCTCTTATGAATCTTCCCATGAGTCCTTGTTTGATGCCTTCCAATTTGATTATACTCTTTTTGAAACTCATTCTAAATGAGACTACGTTAAATTATCCGATGAAACATTCTTCGAATATTGATCTTGTAAGGAAAATAGTCTTGAATTATGTGGCATTAATCCTCATATCCCTCTTTTTGATGACTATTCCGAAGAAAGCGAAATATAGGATTTAGGGGATGATGTAGCTTCATGTGACTTTTTTTTTGAGAACATGGTAGAATACCTCTTTTCTAACACTTTTGCTCGAAAACATTTCTTGGCCAAATGAAGATAACCATGGAGAGATCCAAGTTGAGAATCTATTCCTTTATTACAAATGTAATCCTCCAACCTTAGCTCTTTGTTTTGAAGATTATTTGACCGATCAACCCTTTGGTCCCTATTCCTTCCCAATATATGATGGCCACTTAGTTGGTGAACAAAACTTTAGAGAAGGGGAAGATTTAGTACCAATTTATGATGAGTTTTCAGATGAAGAGGATGAAATTTCAGTTCAAGAAGAGGGGAGTCATGAGTGTGCTTTATAAGTAAGCGAGGAAGCTATTTTGCAGCATGTAAGAATTGAGACATGATTTAATTTTTACTTGCAAGTGGTTT
>ML833850.1:36954-50741 GCA_009831015.1 Picea engelmannii
CATAAACTGATAAAACATGAAGTAAACATTCACCACGATATATAATCAAATAAGCATATACTTGCATCAAAAGGATACTGAGAAACAATTATTAGATGCAAGTTTCATTCAAATTAAATAGATAACCAAACTTGAAATGAAGCATGTGGCTTTGCTGAGTGTGAAAAATTGAGACCAGTGCCTTAAAGTGAATCGTGGGCAATGTAGTTCGAGTGTTTTATTAGGATAAATTAATGTTCAGTTAATGAAATGGTTTGGGCCTCCTTGGAGGTTAACTCTTTGTTTGGAAACTTGCGGAGAGCTTTACCGAAACCCATTGGTCTCACCAGTAAAACTCACTTAAAGTGTTGAATGTCCAAAATGGGTGGGAAGCCAGGTCCCGAGAGGGCCCGCCTTACTTCTCAGGTCATTTCAAGGTGTTTTCCCGCGCATTAAGTTAACTACTTTGGGGGTTTTCCTAATTAAACTATCAACCACTGACCAGCACAACGTGTATGAACTTACTCCCAGTAGATCGAGACTAGCTCGCAATTGGAAGGGTCAGGAACCGCACTGTGATCTGAGGGGAATTTGTTTATTTTATGACAAGTAAAATAAATGTGAGACTAATTACTAGATCCACACTGACCAGGCCTCTTGCGAGGTCGCTGAGGGGATGGTTTATTTGCCAAATTGAAATTGCAGAAAATAAAGCTAATTTAGCAATTAGTGTTCTACTTTGCAAAAATAAAAAATTGATCTAAACTAATTAATTGTGTTCTGTGATGGATTAAAGATTACTTTAGCTTATTTTACTTATGCAAAATCAAGTCTAAGCTAAAACTTGCAAAAATTGACACCACGACTGAAAACATTGTTCCCTCGGGGGGAATGAAGAGCAGGAGCTTGTAGTCCCACTGCTTTTATTAAGATCTTACACGAGATTTTATGGAAGTGACTTGTGACCATTCATTAGGGGGGTCACAAGTCTTTACAATGCTTTACAAAGATTTATTAAGTACAACGGGTGCTCCCGAGGGTCTCGGATGCTCCTAATCTGTCCAAAACGGACAGAGTTTATTCCTATCTGTTCGTCAACCTGCATAAAACAACGAACAAAAGATAGCAAAAGATGCCCAAAAACACTTTAGAAGTGTCTTGGGTTATTAGTAAAAAATCTACAAAAATTTCTAAGTCAAATTCTATGATAAACTAACAAAATTTTGAAATTAAACTAAGTAGAGAAAGCCCTTTTCTTACTAGCATTTTCGCTGTCCTAAAGCAGAAATATAAAGACAGTAAGCTTTGCTCAAATATGTAAATTAAGCTCTTGGAAAACACCTATCTTTAACCTTTAAAAATTGCCGAAAAGATTGAGACTAAAGATGAAAAGAAGCAAGCTAGATCTAGTTAAATCTTTCTTTAGAACTTGAGATCTAAACTACTTGCTTTGAAGTACATAAAGTAAATGAGATATTCAATCTTAGAAACCAACAACCTTTTACTTTATGTGTGTTTAGAACAAATAACCAAAATTGTAGAATTTGAAGAGAAAGAAAAGAAAGAAATGTTTGATTTTCTTGAACCCTTGGGCAATGGAGTCTCCTATTCGATGGAGAGTGGAGGGACTATGTTACTTCACCACAAATTTTGAAGAATGAGGGGGCAGCAAGTTAGCTTAGCCTCTTCTTCAAATGAGATAACCTGCACAACTTCAAACTTCTTGCAAAGTGGTTAACCGCATTGGTGTCATATAATTTAGAAGAATTTGAGAGCATGAGAATTAAGCAAAATAAGCATGCACATCAAACTACCTAGCATATATAAGACAATAGAAACAAGAAGCAAGCAAGCTTCCTACTTCTATCCTATTGAGAGATAGCTCCCCTTACAAGGCCAATATTTACCGAAAGAAATTGCAAGAAATAATCAACAAAACATATACCTCATATACACCATACACATAGATGATCCACACACAATAGCTCTACACCATTAAGTAGCCTCCAAAGCCTTTTTATTCAAATATAAATGATATACCGATTACAATAGCAAGCATCTCACCGAAGCTCCAACTAGCTAACAAAGGGAGAGCATGCTCTTATTTATACAAGATTGGGTGGAGTTCCCAATGAGAAGGGCGCACCAAGTGGTAGAGAATGGGCTGCCAAGTGTGGGATGAGGGCTGCCACCTCTCCCATATCAAACAAATGTCCAATCAAGAGATTTGGAACTCCAAGGGTGCGCCACCTCTCAATGGAGTGGGCTACCACCTCAAGGGTGCGCCACCTCTCCAAGAGGGGCGCACCTCCCAATGCACATGTGCTCAAAACTTGATAACACATAAGCAATCAATCCTCAATCAAGTTGAGTTTGTTCCCTTTGACTGTCACCTTGACTTTTGTGCCTTTATTTCAACTCAAACATGTCCCCACGTGTTCCTTTATTTTTACCCTTGCTGATTTTTTATTGATTTTATTTGACTTTTTTGGGTTTTTGAAAGTAAAATTAATTTTAAGTGATTAAAATCACTAATTTTACTCAAACAAGTGGGTGCTTAGGTAATATGAGTGCTCTAGGTCCAAAAATGAGCATCTCCATGGCCAATTTAGTCCCCTAGTACCACTTTTTTAATGTATTTTTATTTTTTAATTAAAAATTGTCGAATCTTGGCAATTTTTTAATTAACTAAAAAAATTAAAAAATCCTAGGAGAGACTTAATACATTTCCATAAGACTCTAGGAGGATGTTTAGCATGGTAATATACATTAGACACTAGGCTTAGATCCATGCTCAAGCCTAACCATGGGCATATACTCCAGCTCTGGAAGAATTGAGTGAAAAAACTCAAATTATAAATTGCCTGAAAACGACAAAATATAATTAGTAAGTGAAAAAACACTCCAGAGTATAACTCACGCTTAGGACTTAAGGTGGCTAAGACCTTTTACAAGTTCATCATGCAAACATCTCTTATTACAATTTTTTATGGAAATGTAAAGAGAAAAGGTGGTCTTTACGACCGACTGAACTTTTGAACTCTGCATTTTGAACAAATGATGTTCAAACTTTGGCGGCTCGCTGGAAGTCCATCCTAGTGCAACTTTGATGGATGACACGTACCAAACATGTTGATACACACTGTCACTTCATCAGACAGCTTGTAGAAGATGGAACTATTGAGCTGCAGTATTGTCCAATAGAGGATCAAACTGCAGACGTTTTCACCAAGTCTTTGGGTCCCGAAAAGCATGTAAAATTTCGAAAGAAACTTGGTGTAGTGAGTAGATTGACCATTAAGGGAGGGTGTTAAATTAAATATTAGTTTATAATGGTCAATTATAAATTAGACTTAGGCATTAATAAAGTCAAAGTGACTTTAGGTTAATTTATTTGCTTTTAGGTTATATTTTCACTTTATCCCACATTCATAAAGTGGTTTGACTCTACTTGATTGTAACCTATATAAGAAAGCTATTTGCTCTCTTATTTCATTGATTGAATAAAGACAGATAACCTTATTTCAGTTATCTTGGTTCCTGTGTGTGCTCGATTTTCGTTACATTTATAAAGTCATTTCCTAGGCAAAAGTTGAGTTCCCTAGGTAACTTTTCCGACTTAGCCTACGGGAACCAAATTAGGCTAGCGGAACCACTCCTTATGCCTCCTAGGCCAACGAGGACATTACAAAATGACTAAGTATGGAGAATCGATCGGGAGGCCAGGAGGCCACCATGTGTCACAGATCGGACAACCAGAGAGTGGGGGATACAACAACTCATGATGTATCATAGACCTGCGGAGAAAATAATAGAAAATAATCTAAGTGCAAAGTGAGTGCGGCGGAACTAGAGGATACAAATTGGAGAACGCGAAAGCCCGAAATGAAGAAGAGATATGATATAGATCCTTGGTGAATCCATTAAGACAGATCAACGACAGAGATCTAATCAAGAAATGATCAGACGATTGTTGAGCGTTGCTACTATGTTGCACGTGCTAATGAATATTCCTTCATTGTTTTGCCACCATAACTTTCAGCTTGGAGTTTGGATTGGAGAAAACGAATAGTCGTTGGAAAGGTCTTGAGGAGTAGAAGAGATCTATCAATCCAAAATTTTGATTTGGGCATTATATTTTCTTCAAAAGTGATAAAAGTGAATTTTGTAGCAACAAAAGAGTGGAAATTGCAACTTGTAATTGTTGTAACTTTTCGCTCAAAACTCAGATTGAGGCATGAGGATAGCTGTTGGAAAGTTGTTTCAAAAACGAATGCATTTAAGGAATCCTACTTGGGAGTAGTGCATTAATATTCTTTATAATTTAAAACGAAGAATGACCTGTAATCTAATTGATAAATATTTTGTAATATGCTTAATTCTAACAACAAATTATGGCATGCACATTCTTGCAGAATGAGAGATACAGAAAAGCAGACTTTAGTTAGACAAGTATCAACATCAAGATCCCATAGCAAAAGAGATGATCATGGGAATGATGGGTAGTCAAGAAGCATGAGTAGACGCCATCATTCTCCAAGGCATTCCTCCAAAAGAACTCATGTAAGTTTAGGTCTAGGGAGCACCCCAAGTGTGTCTCATGTTCGGAGGCAAAGGAGAAGACATGAGGCAGACATCTTGTAGTGTGAACTCAGTAAGATTAAGCCACCAACTTTCAATGGTGAGCACAAAAAAGGAGAAGATACTGAGGCTTGGCTGTTGGAAATGAAGAAATATTTCCAGCTACATGATTACCCATCCCAGGTAGAATCTAGAATTGCCACCTACCACTTGCAAGAGAAGGCAGCCATGTGGTGGAATCAACTTACACAAGCCAAGAACCTTGATGAGAAAATAATCTTATGGAGGCAGTTCAAGGGATATTTCCAAGAGAAATATTTGTCCAAGCATTACTATGAAAGAAAGATGAAAGAATTCTTTGAACTCAAGTTGGGAATCATGATAATGGAGGAATATGAGAAACAGTTTTTTGAATTGTTAAAGTATGTTGACTTCATCAAGGATGAGAAGATCAAAATCCAAAGGTTTCTGTGTGGGTTACCCTCTTTATATAGTGATAAGATTCAATATGATAACCCCAAAAACTTGGAGGAAACCATAAGGAGAGCAAGACATCTATATGAGCAGAGCAAAGGAAGACCAGTTTTCCAACAAGCTTGGAATGACAAGATGAAGGGTAAAAAGGATCAAAGGCAGAAGGGTTTTAAGCCACCTTTTTTCAGGAATAATTCCCAAGCAAATGAACAAGGTCCAGTCGCCCAAAATGAACACAAGACTGCAGATTCATTTGGAAAAAGGCCAATGCAGCAGTCGGTGCAATGTTGGAGATGTGAGGGAAATCATCTATATAGGGATTTCCCTTACAAAGGAGAAAGAACGAGGATTGTCCACAACATTTAAGAGGCTAAAACAGTGGAAGACATGGGCAGAAGCATGCCAAGGATTTATGCAGGCTTGGATAACAAGCAAGCTAAATATCAATCTCCCATGATTGAAGTGGAAGGTAAGATCAATAATGAGCCCATAGCAATTTTAATTGATTTTGGAGATAGCCATAGTTGCATAAATGCTAACATTGTTAAAAATTTCACTTGCAAAGAAGTAAGCATAATAAATCTTGGTTAGTTCAGTTAACCACGTGGGCTAAGCGGAAAATCAATGAGTTGGTTAAAGATTGTTCGATAGAGATGAATGGACTCAATACAAAGGTGGATGTAAACATCATACCATTGGGTTCATATGATTGTCTAATTGGCATGGATTGGTTGGAAATATATCATGTTGTCCTAGACTGTTACAAGAAGACAATCACATGTCTTGATGAGGAAGGGAAGCAAAGCAAGATTCAAGGCATTCCAAGAGTTGTAGCTGTTAGAGAGATTTCAACTATGCAGTTGAAGAAGAGCTTTAGGAAAGGATGTCAGATGTTTGCAACTCATATGGAGGAGGCAACCAGAGACAAAGTGGAAAGCATTGAAGACCATCCAGTTTTGAGGGATTTTGAAGATGTTTTTAGAGAAATTCTGGGACTACCACCAAAGAGAGACATTGATTTCTCTATTGATTCAGTGCTAGGAGTTGCCCCAGTGTCTAAGACACCTTACAGAATGGGCACACCATAACTAAAAGAGTTACAGATGCAGCTTGAAGAACTTTTGAAGAAGGGGTATATACGCCCAAGCGTGTCACCTTGGGGAGCCTCGGTTCTTTTCGTAAAGAAGAAAGATGGAACCTTAAGGCTATGTATTGATTACAGACAACTTAATAAGGTCACCATAAAGAATAAGTATCCTTTGCCAAAAATTGAGGATTTGTTTGATCAACTGAAGGGTGCATGAATCTTTTCGAGGATTGACTTGAGATCATGCTATCATCAATGATAAAGGAAGAAGTCATTAGCAAGAAAACATTCAAAACAAGATATGGGCATTATGAATTCAGGATAGTTCCATTTGGGCTATCAAATGCCCCAATAGTTTTTATGTGTTTGATGAATGGAGTGTTCAGGGAGTACCTGGACAAGTTTGTGATTGTGTTCCTAGATGATATACTCGTCTACTCTAAATTAGAAGAGGAGCATGAGCAACATTTAAAAATGGTGTTGCAAGTTCTAAGAGAGCATAAGATGTATGCTAAGCTAAGTAAGTGCATCTTTTACCAAAAGAAGATTCAGTACTTGGGGCATATAATTTCAGCGAAAGGGATAGAATTTGATCCTGAGAAGATAGAGGCGATTAGAGGATGGCCAACGCCCAGGAATGCGATAGAAGTCAGATCATTCATGGGTTTTGCCGATTATTACTGAAGGTTCATAAAAGGTTTTTCAAAGATTGCAAGCCCAATCACTTCTTTGCAAAATAAGTGAGTGAAATTTGAATGGACTTCCAAGTGTGAAGTGAGCTTTTAGCAGTTGAAAAACATCTTGACAAGTGCACCAATATTGAAGATTGCAGACTCGGATGAAGATTTTGTTGTGTGCATTGATACATGCAAAGAAGGGCTTGGTGGAGTTCTTAGTCAAAAGGATCATGTGGTCTATTATGAGTCTAGAAAACTAAAAGAGCACGAGCGAAATTATGCCACACGTGATCTAGAGTTAGCAACTATTGTACATGCATTAAAAATGTGGAGACATTACCTTATGGGTAAGAAATTTGAGCTAAGAGCAGACCACTGTGGTCTGAAACATTTGTTTGGACAACCAACACTAAATGCTAGACAAACTAGATGGCTAGAATATCTGAGTGAATATGACTTCAAAATTAAGCATATAAAAAGCAAAGAAAATCAAGTGGCTGATGCACTCAGTAGGAGAGCTCATGACATGCATGTGGCAACCATCAACATGTACATGATAGATCTGAAAGATCAACTTATTGCAGCAGCAAATTCAGATCAACAATATGTGAAAATAAAAGAAACATTACAGCAAGGAAATTTTCAGCAGAAATTTAATTTTTATGAGCTGAAGGAAGATGGGATTCTCATGTACAAAGGCAAGGTGTATGTGCAAAATTCTAGTGAGCTGATAAACACAGTTATGAAGGAAATGCATAATGTGCCGTATGTTGGACACCCAAGATATCAGAAGACAATTGCAGCTATAAGAAACCAATACTTTTGGCTGGGAATAAAAAAAGAAGTGGCTAATTACATAGCCAGATGTCTAGAGTGTCAAAAAGTGAAGACTGAACATAAACATCCAACTGGGTTATTGCATCCATTGCCCATTCCAAAATGGAAATGGGAAGTAGTTACGGTTGATTTTATCACAAAGTTGCCTAGAACATTGAAGCAACATGATTCCATCATGGTGGTGGTGGATAAATTAACTAAAGCAACACATTTTATTCCAGTGAAGACCACACATAAGGCAACAAATATTGCATAGATTTTCATAAAGGAAGTTGTCAGGTTACATGGAGTGCCTAAGACAATAGTTTCAGATAGAGATCCAAAGTTTACTTCAAATTTTTGGAAAGGTTTGTGCAAAGGCTTTGGGACGAATTTAAATCTTAGCACAACGTATCATCCAAAGTCAAATGGTCAAATAGAGAGGATTAACAGGATAATTGAGGACATGCTTAGAATGTATGTGATGGATCAGCCATCAAAGTGGGAGGATTATATTCATTTAGTTGAATTTGCCTACAACAATGGGTATCGGGCCTCATTGAAAATGAGTCCATTTGAAGCATTGTATGGCAGAAAATGTAACACTCCAGTGAATTGGGCTAATCCAACAGACAAGGCAGTTGTTGGGCTAGATTTGTTGAAGGAAATGGAAGAGTAGATGAAAAGGATAAAGCAGAATTTAAAGGCTGCCCAGGATAGGAAGAAAAGTTATGCAAACAAGAATAGAGTTTTTAGAGATTTTAAAGTGGGTGAACATGTGTTTTTGAAAGTGAAGACAAAAAGAAGTTTGCTAAGATTAGGAAGTTGCCCAAAGTTGGCAGCAAAATATTGTGGACCTTTCGAAATATTAGAAAAGATAGGGCCAGTTGCATACATGCTAGCATTGCCCTACATCCATGAGAGTGCATAATGTATTTCATGTATCATTATTAAAGAAGTATGTACTTGATCCTAACCACATAATTGATTGGAATGTGATCCAAGTAGAGCACGAAGGGGATTTCCGGGTGGAACTAGTACGCATCCTAGATCGGAAAGTCAAAGTGCTAAGAAACAAAGCCATAGTGATGGTAAAGGTTTAATGGACCTACTACAGTCCTAAAGATGCTACATGGGAGCATGAGGAAAACATGCAGGTAGAATACCTACAAATTTTTGACAATTTTGAAGAAAACAGAATGCAAGAATCCATTTTGAGCAGCTAGAGTTCTGGATCCACGTCTTAGAGTCCTAGCCAACTACGTTGGGGACCTTGATAAAAGAATGACTCATTCCTTGGGTTAGCCCTGATAAACGGATGGTACATCCCTTGGGTTAGCCTTGATAAACAAATGGTGCATTCCTTGGGTCATCGAGTTGAGAGGCACATGAGATTATGGTTGGAATTGCTACTAGAGTTGTGAAATTGTAGAATTTTATTTCTAAGTATTGTAATGTAAATTTGCATATATGTATATCGGCATAGTGTGCACCGAGGATGGCACACAACTGTAGGGGAGGGGGAATGTAACATCCCCATTATAATCTCAAGTTTAATTAATGCTTATGTGGATATGATATGTGGCTACAACCAAGTGATGTAATATGCGAATTATATCTCTATGTTTTAATAATAAAATGGGATGTCAGCTGCTAAGGGGACATAAACAAGAGATGGGGGTTGAATTAATCCACAGGAGGGGGAAGTGTCTAGGATAATGGCCAAGAGGGGTTGAAGGGGGAAATACCCATGTATATTAGTTCAATTCATTTTCCTAAAATTGTTATTTGTATATGAACCTTGAGTGTTCCCAAAGCCAATCATTGAATACATGTAAGAGGGTGGGTGTGAGGGGTCACATCCCAGAGTTATTGGGCACATGGGGGTTGAGTACAATTAGCTTGGGGAAGAGTGTGAGTCAAGAAAGGCAAGCCAAAGGGAGGAAATTTGTATGGGTGGGGACAACAGTTCTTAGATAAGAAGTTTTTGGTGCATGGGGGAGAGGAGAGAGGAAGAAAGAGAGACTGAAGCTGGTGTAGCCATGTAGGGCGAATTCTAGAGCAAGATGGAACGTATTTGGAGCGTTTTGGAGCTGAAGATTGAAGAGCCAGGCTGCTAGGCTTGAAGAGTGAACTCTGGAGTGAGTTGCACTGTAACAACAAGTGTTTGTTGTTGATTTGCTAGTAGTTTTCCTAGCAACAAGTTCCCTTGAGTTTCCAGCTGAGAGATTCCTAGCTACCTGTGTCAGAAAGACCCTGATAAACGAATGGCACTTTCCTTGGGTTAATCCTGATAAATGGATGGCACACCCCTTTGGTTATCCCTGATAAACGAATGGTGCATTCCTTGGGATGGGCAGGTCAGGAGGAAGAGAGCTAGTAGAAAAATCAGAATTGTTGTAGGAGAATATCAGTTTGGTTATGAGTTTTATGAGCTGCGAGTGGACTATGAGAGACCACCCTCTTTTGTGGATTACTAGCCTCATCTCGGGGGTGACTGGATGTTGAGAATTGGAACAGTCAATCTATGGTTGGGTGGAATGTCTGTCCCAAGCAGTTGGTTGCACAACAGATTCGAAAGATAAGTGTTATATCTTGATGTCGTGTTATTTACATGTGTTATTGTTGTGCATGAACTCTGTGTATTTGAGAATGATTTATATGTTGTTGTGTGAATGATTAAGCTGCATTCATGTTAATTTGATGTGCTTTAGATGCACATATTTTATGGTTATAGACAATAGCTAAACCTGTTTTAAATTCGTAGCTGTAAGCTACAAGAAATCGGCTAACAGTAAAAGAATTACTTTAGTTAGCACAAATTTTTCATTTTTATGTGTATTCTGCACCGTAATGTCCCTCGATTGGGCTGGGGGAACATTACAAGCTTGGGGTTTACCAAGAGCAATGTAGATCCCAACCTTCACTATAAGGTTGAAGATGGTTGCCCCTTGATATTGGTACTATATGTGGATGACTGTTTCTTACAGGGGATGAGAAGCTCATAGATGGGTGCAAGATGGAGCTCACTTCAGAGTTCAAAATGAAGGATCTAGGTTTGATGCACTATTTCTTGGGATTAGAGGTGTGGCAGAGACCAGATGAGATCTTCCTTAGCCAAGGAAAATATACAGTTGAGATCCTGCAGAGATTCGAGATGATGGACTGCAAGTCCATGACCACACCTATGGTTACAAATCTGAAGCTCTTGAGTGATTCTTCTTCAGATTTGGTTGATCTCATGATTCACAGACAGTTGATCGGATCCTTGATGTACCTGGTTAACACCAGGCCAGATATATGCTTTGCAGTGAACACATTGAGTTAGTACATGGTTGATCCTAGACATGTGCATTTGGTAGCAGTAACGCATGTATTGAGGTACCTGCATGGTACGGTTGGATATGGACTCAAATATGTCTCGGACGATGAAGCAAAGTTTCAAGGTTATACAGACTTTGATTGGGCAGGAAGTGCAATGGACAAGAAAAGCACAATCAATATATTTCTTCAGTTAGGGATCAGGTATGATCTCATGGTTGAGTAGAAAACAATCGTCAATGGCACTCAGTGCAACAGAGGCAGAATATATAGCAGCCAGTGTTGCAAGCCGTGAAGCAGTGTGGCTTCGGAAGTTGTTTGGAGGGTTATTTGATCTAGAGTTGGAGCCAACTTTGATATACTGTGATAATCAAAGTTGTGTGAAGCTTTTAGAGAATCTAGTCTTTCACGACAAGTCAAAGCATATAGAGATCAAATACCATTTCATTTGAGACATGGTGCAAAAAGGAGCAGTAGAACTCCGATACATATCCACAGATGAACAAATAGCAGACATTCTCACCAAGACTTTGTCTAAAGTGAAGTATCTGAGAGAGAGTTGTGATGTTTCTCCAACAATGGGCAGATACATTTCCTTTGGCCAACGGATTCCCAGATTAGTCATGTGAAGTGACTGAGGGAGTAATGAGTATCCCGGTACAAGTCTTGCCTAAGCCATGTGAAGTGGCTAGGTGTGATTAAGACTTGTAGCGTGGTCTTGCCTACGCCGTGTGAAGTGGCTAGGTGTGATTGGGACCATGGCGTAGCCTTGCCTAAGCCATGTGAAGTGGCTAGGTGTGAATGAGGCTATGGTGGTAGTCTTTCCCATACCATGTGAAGTGGATGGGTGTGATTGGGATTACTATGAAAGGAGAAACATCATAGATACTTGCAGTGTAGTCTTGAAACTATGGTGGTAGTTTTGCCCATGCCATGTGAAGTGGATGGGTGTGATTGGGACTACTCGAGGAGAACATCATGGAAGAATACCTCCACCTCCCTCGATAAGAGGGAGTGTTGATGTTTTGTAGTAGTGAGAGGTATTCCCTCCTGGACAACTTTTCTTAGAGAGGAAGATTCCAAGAAGTCAAAGGAAGACCATTGAACAATTGAAGAATACCCCAGAAGAGAAGTCGACTCCATAGGAAAAATAGAATTCTAGGAAGAGAAGTCGGCCCCAGTAAAGTGACTTGAAGACTATAAATAAAGGGAGATGTCTTTCTATTTGACACACATTCACTTAGCTCCTCAGCCAGTGTGCAAGTCTAGTCGCAGTTTTAGTAGCGGTTGCAATAGCATTTTTAGCGAATTCTTCAAGCAACATCTTAGCAGTTGTTTTTGGTGATGTGCTATCTTTGTTCAATGTTGCTCAGTTGTCTACCCTCGCTAGGGTTTGACAAGAAGAAGAGATAAGTACTTGTTATCGGGGTTTCTTCGTTGTTGGTTTTGCTCTTGTGAATAGAGCTTGTTCATGGTTGTATTGTGTTATCAAAAACATTCTCTCTAAGAAAAGTTGATTGGGTTTTTCCCCTAGTTTGGGGTTTTCCCAGGATAAATCATTGTTTCTTCTTGTGCTTGTCTATATGCTTCTAGATCCTGCTTATATTTTCAGTATATGGTTGTTGAATGTTAAAGGAAGATCAAAATACTCTGATAAATCTATTGCTACTGAAAATTTAAGAAAATCTAACAACTTGTAGTGTTTTCTTGGTTTAATTTCAGTATATGATTTTCTTCATGCATTGATGTTGCTTGGTTAATTGATGAACTTCTATTGGTACGTACACTTGGAGTTTCCAGCGTTTGTACTCCAACATCCGTATATGTCTTTTCTTCAACTGGATTGGCATCTTCTTGAGCTGTGATGTGGATTGGATTCGTATTTATAATTTGTTCATTTTCCACAACTTGGATTTTTACTCTTGAGGACTTTGATGCTTCCTTCTGGATTTGTTCTATGTTGTTTTCAACAACCTCTTATGATTCTTAAGCTTCTTAATTTGCATCAGTAGATTTTGATTATGATTTTTTAGGCGAACTTTCTTCATTATCTGATTTGTCGATATCTTTAATGTCCGGATTTTCAAGTTTCTCTTCTTTCAACTTTCTGATTTGTTCTAGTAGCCCTTGATTAAGGTTCTTCAAACGAGAGTTTTCTTCATTTTTTCCAATAGGTTCTTCTCGAGATCTTGATTCTCTTCTTCCAACTTCTGAACGCATTGTTTTCTATCCTTTGAATTCTTGATCTGTGTAAGTAGTTTTTTACTGTGGTCTTTTAAGTGAGAAATTTCTTTGTTTTTATCCGTGATAACTTCGTCAAATTCTTTTTGCATCCTTGATATTGACTTTTGATTTTCTTGAAGGATCACCTTTGAAATATCTTCAAGGTTTTCTGATGTGACTGGATTGGAATCCAATTGTACCTTCTTCTTGTAGGAAAATGTCAAAAACTTCTTTGTGTTTAATATGAAGGACCCTAGTGTTTCCATCCAAGGTGAGCCTAGAATTATGTCATCATCGTTACAGAATAAGGATCTAACCGTGAATTGTGATACAAAGGCATAATCTTCAATGTTTAGTTGTAAATTGCTTATGCGGTATTGTTTCTCATTCCATGAATCTATCTTGTCAATTATATTTGACTTAGGAATCAATAATTAGTTAGCACATTCGGTACTAACATAATTATCATTCGCAGTTGGATCAATAGAAATAGTGACCTCTTTCCCTGCAAGTGTCCCTTTGATTCTAAGTATTATTGACACAAACTTTCTTGAAGTTTTAGGAAATCTTCCCTTTTCCTCATTATTGGACTCCATTTATTTTCGTTTATAATTTACGTTACTTCAAAA